>JAQZBX010009411.1:0-46155 GCA_029593785.1 Cabassous unicinctus
AGAGATCTGGCAGGTCCTCTTTATATTATTTCTCCTGACATATCTGATTACTCTGCAATGCAGGGATGATACTGATAATTCACCTGGATCTCCAGCTTCACAGACCCATGTATTTTTTCCTGAATCACCTGTCATTTCTTGACCTGAGTTACTCAATGGTCATCACACCTAAAACCTTAGAGAGTTTACTGACTTTCAAAAAGTATATTTAATTCATAGGCTGCTTCACCCAGATGTAATTATTTTTCTTCTTGTTTGCCACTGAATTTTTCCTCCTTTCTTCAATGGCCTATGACCACTATGTAGCTATCTGCATTCCTCTTCACTACCCAATTATAATGTCCATGAGACTCTGCATCTCCCTTATCACTGTGTCTTACATGATTGGTTTTAATAAATCATTAGTTAACCTTCTTTGCATGAACAGTTTGCATTTCTGCAAATCCAATGTAATCTATCACTTTTTCTGTGTCGTAACCCTGATTTTAGCTCTTTCCTGCACTGACACTCGTGACACTGAAATAATGATATTCATTCTTGCTAGTTTAAAAGTAATTGTGTCTTTTACCACAATCTCTGTGTCCTATGGGTCCATTCTCTCTACTATCCTGAAAATTATTTCCACCTCAGGAAAGTTTAAAGCCTTCTCTACTTGTGCCTCCTACCTCCTGGGAGCCACCATCTTTTATGTCACTATGATTTTTACCTATTTAAAACCAAAGAATTCCTACTCCTTGGGAAAGGATCAAGTGGTCTCTGTGTTTTATACTATGGCAATCCCCATGATGAATCTATTCATTTATAGTCTTCAGAACAAAGAAGTGAAAAATGCTCTCATTAGAATCACAGGAAAAGAAAGGGCTCCAAACACTTGAAATGACAGTGATGTTGAACATTTAAGTGCATCTTTTCTTTCTTTCTTATTTAAGTATTTACTTCCTCTCTCTAAAGAGAGTAGCACCCTTTACCTAGTTTGCATTTTTATTGAGTCATCCTACATTAGGCTATGCATGATCTGGAACATTTCCAAGAATATATTTTTAGAAATCTGTGTAGAATTTGGAAGCCCTGAAATTTGTGTTATTAGTGTGATATAAATATGCATGATTTGAAGGGCAAGTAATATGCCAAAAAAAGTGGGATTTTTTTTCTTGAAAATGTATCATTGAAATCCCCATGCATGTTCCAAATTCAGAGAATTTTATTGTGGAGAGCTTTTTCAGAAATCATCACATTTATTCTGTATAGAAGAAATATAACAGTGTAAAAGAGTGTGTTTCTGGTGTACAAAATCCAGTGTTTAGATTCTAGATATGCCAGAATTTTAGCTGTATATACCTTAGTAAGTCTCTGAAAGTTAAATCTACTTTCCTGAACTGGAAATTTTCACTGATGTTTTATCAATATTTTTGAATAATCTTACTCATAAATTTAAAAAACACAGCTAAAAAAGGAAAAGGAGAACTTCAGTATTTGGTCTTGGAGCAAAGTAAAATATTGTGATGGGATAAAATTATAGAAAAATGCATATATAAACACTGAAACATATTTGGAAAATATTTTAAATTATTAATGAAAATATACATATCCTCATCATTTTCTGAATTTAGTTTATCAACTTCTAGACTAACCTTCCTTATATGTATGTATGTATTGCATATACAAAAATTCTCTGTTTCTATTATGGAGCTTTTGTTTTCCACTCATTGCTATAACCTTTGGTCATTCCTTTTACTTTTAAACTTGTGACATGAATGTTTCCTTGGTACATGAAGAAAATGAAAAATCTCATCTTGCAATGCTTTAAGACCTTTAGTTTTATTAATTCATCAGCTTAAGTATCTGCATGCAGTTATAGGTCATTTTGTCTAGCTGCCTACTATTTAAAACCCTATCATTCTGTGATGCATCAACAGTCTTCAATAAATACAGTTTCTTTGTTTAATTTCAGTATGATATTTTAAAAATTTCCTTTTTCTTGGTATCTTCAAATTTATGTTCTTGAAAAAAAGATATATATTTTATGTTCAATTCTTAATTCATATTTAAAAAAAATTTAGAGAAAAGTTGTGATGATGAGAATTGATAATGAATTTGAATTTTTTGACATGCAATAATTTTTAGTCAAGTAGGTTGGTAATAATTCCTGTTTGATATTTCCTTTTTTGCATTATTTTTTCTTTATTAGAAAAGATTTGGGTCTACAAAAAATATACATAAAATTCAGGATTCCCATATAACACCCTAACACCCAATACCTTGCATTGTTGTGCAAAATTTGTTACAGTTGATGAGAGCATATATATATAATTGTAATATTAAGTAAAATCCATGGTTTAACTTAGGTTTTGAGTCTGCAGATTATTCCATGAAAATTTTTAAATTAAAATTTTTACCATATTTTCATTTAAATCACATTCAGATATATATTTAAGTGCTCTTAATTCATTTGCAATGTGGTAATATCATCACCACCATCCATTACTAAAACATTTCCATTATTAAAATAGAAACTCGGTAAATTTAAAACATTAACTATTATTTCTTTTTTAAAATGCTTCTACACTATCTGGAATTATAGTTTTAATTTTTGCTACTCTTCAGTGTATATTTAAGCAAGTATATTTTCTGATTTTCTAATATTTGATTATACTTATTAAACTAAAGCAATGATTATTGTATATATTTTACCTTCAAATGGTTTATATTCTTTAATTTTATATTAATTTTTCCTTGTAGAATTATATTCATTCATTTTCGTAAATAATTTTGAAATATTAAAGTTAAACCTCTCTTTTAAAATTAAAATTATAATGACTCCTCACAAGTTCAATCACTGCTTATTAATTTATTCAAATAATTAAACTATGCATTATTTTCCTCTACCTCATGATTCATATAAAATGTTTAACTTCTAATAATATGCATATAAATTACTGTATTAAGGTTTATTTTTGCTCTGAACTCAATGTTGTCTAATATCCATATTCATTACAATTCTTCTTGGTTTTGTTTGCAATTAGTTATGTATTTGATAACCATTTTTTCCTAATAATATACTTTTTGAACTAAACTTTCATCTTGTACATGCATTGAGGCCTCTGTTTTATTTTTAGGTTCTCTACATATTCTGGTCTTTTTTATGAACTGTACTTGCCTTTCTTTCATTTATGATGTTTCTATGATTTAGGAAATATACTGTTGGTTTGTATTGACAACAATGGTCAACAGATTTTCTTACTTTTCAGACAGTGGTAAGTTCAGGAATTGTTTATGTTTTCATTAAATTCAGAAAATCCTGTCCTTTTAAAATATAATCTATCAAGCATTTATGCTGTAATTATATCAATGTAACACAAACTTTGGGGAATATTAAAATACTAGACTTTTTATGTTATCCCTTTACTTGAACTATTTATATCAGTGTATAGCATAGTTTATGTAAGACATGGTTTGAATTATTTTTAAGTCAAAGTCCTTTTGTTCATGGTGGTATGACAAAATACTATGCATTATAAAGGATGAACTACTTTAAAATAGTGAAGAAAATGACTGGAATAGAACATTTCAAAATAGGAACAAGATATTTTGTTTGCAAATGATTGATTTTATATAATAATGGTGAAAATATATTAAATTTACTGAGAACCTACTGGGTTCCAGTCAATAATATGAAGGTTTTAGGTATATCTAGTGAAACCAATTCTCCCATTCTTCTTAAATACATTCCATTCTCTCTTACAATTGACATTGAATTTGGAAGACTTTCTTTACTTCATAAAGTAAAGAGGCCTGATAACCTACGGTCAAGATGTAAAGATCATTTGGTTCTTTCATTCTATGAATTAAAATGCTTAAAATCAAGGACTCTGTAATCAGCAATCTTAGTTTTCAATGTTGGTGTTACTCATATGAACTATAAGATTTTGAGCAAATAATTTAATGTAACTGTGATGGTAGGGAAGAATAGACTCTCCCCTTGGAATTTAAATCAGCATTTATGAGTTAGTGCAGTTATCCCTTCCACATTGCCAGGGTTAAGGGCATGGCACCTTGAGATCTGGAAAATCCAGGTAAAAATTTTGGCCGTCCCTTTTGACCAGAGATGAAGTCTGATATTTTTTTCTTTTTCTTTTCTGTGGTGTTTACAGTACCTTATTGTAAAATTTAGGTTAAGTATTTGGTCAAAGGACATATTATATAACACTCTACATATATTTTATGCATTTCAGAGTTGCTAAACTTTTTCTGTGTCATCTGTTAGCCTTCACTTGTCATCTGAGGCTTCCACAAAACTCCCCCCAAAATTCTCGCTTAATTTCTTGTGCTGACCCAAGATATATTGAAACCATGATGGGGAAAGTTGCAATGTGGAAGGAATACCTGTATACATAAAGCATTTATATCTATCACGGTGAATAATAATCTTTGAAGATTTGCTAACTATAGCTATTACCTATTATTAATTTCTTAACTCCTATGAATATATATATATTTAACTCATATATATATATGGCTTTTGAATTTTTCTCACAACCTTTCCATTTCTTTCTCCTTCTAGTCAAAGCAGCATTTCATTCCTTAATCATTACACAGCAAGTCTGGAGAAAAACCTGTGAGCTCATGACTGATAAGGAAATCTTGTCTGCTTAATTGTCTCTCCAGGAAATCTTAAAAAATAATCTTTTCTGTGAACTGCTTGACCACATTCTTATCAATGGATCCCTTACGTAATTACTGTGAAGCTATAGCTTCAGCCCTACTGACAAACATTGAAAATTCTTGTTTTATGTAGTTATGATGAAAGTGTGTTTTCTGCCCTGCTGAGAAACATTGTGAATGTCCATTCTTTCATTGTTTATCTTGAACACTGCAATTTTTTATCATGCTCCCCTCACGTGCACTCCCCATATGCACTTAGACATGAACTATAAAAGGACCCTCTTGCTTTGTGGCATGTGGACTGCAAGACTTGAAAGCATCACACTCTCCTCCTACCACTGAGGACAAGTATTCTAGGCCAGGACAAGGCTCAGATATACCACCAGGAAAGGGCCTCCCCACATAAGACCCCAGTAAACACTCACTTGCTCGCCAAGCTGGACTGGACCAAGTCTTTCTTTGGTCTGACATAGGCCTCGTAAATTGGTGGGTAACTGTCATTTTACATGGCTGCCTGCTATATTTGGAAATACATACTTACATATATATATATATGTATATTATATATAATATATCTATAATATATATATTCTAGGTAAACTATATAATCCAAGAAAACATTGTGTCTTGTGATACGATTGTGTGCAGAGACAAAATACTGCCATTATTCAAGTTACAGTGTCAGTATACTCATAGATCTAGATTGTAATCTAGCTATCAAATCAACAATTGCTAAATGATGATTGTGCTAAGTGATTTAACTGAGGGGTCTTATGTGAGTAATGGAAGTCAAAGAAGTCTTTCTTGAGCAAAAGATTATTGAGCTGAGATATGAAGAGTGAAAAGTTATTAACTTGAGAGTTAAATACACCATCCTTCCATATTGACCTGATGGATAGAAAATCATGGATATTATTTATTTTCAACATTTTGTTTCTACTTTACTAAGAGGACAATGCAATAGTGAAAATTTCATACACATTATCTTGATATCAGTTTGTCTATTTTGTGGACTGAAATATTGGCAGATTTTAATGGGCAAAATTGAGTGCACCCTTGGGTGCTAGTGTTATTCTCTTTTTTTCTCACAAAAAAAGTATTTCTGTTACCTTGAAAGAGTTACTAAACCGATAAACTTGTGTACAACCATGACTAAAACTTTGCCTTAATAATTTGAAAACATTTGAATGAAAGAAGTCATAAAATGATCCTGTTATGCTGCAAACATTTTTATTTTTGTAATAGATGCATATTCAGAAACACTTTTGAAGTGGTTTATTCTTTATTCCACAAAATCAATTCAAAAGTTTACTATCAAGATGCTATAGTTTCAAATAGCAGAATTTCAGCTTTTTGACTCAGAAAATTTGTTTTTTTTTTCTTCAAGAGCATTTTTGAGGATAAATTTAAACCACACTCTGCTATAAAACATGTGTTTCTTCCAATAGAGATATATGAGATTTGTTGGCATAAATGATTAGAATCTGAGGTCCTGAAAATTATTAGATTGAATCTCAAATTCAAAGTTAATAACCAACTCTTTGATTAATTTGTTTTCATGAGATTATTATGATGTATTCACAGGACAATCATCCCTCGTGGGAAAAGAATGAATTTTTTTGAAAGAAAAGCAAATTTCCACTCCTAATGTCCCTTTAAATAAACAAATCCTAGAACAAATATAAACAAAGTAGAATATATAAGGCAGAAGCAAATGTGTATTAAGGTAACAGGAGATCATTTCTCAGGGCTTTGCTCATTGGTGTAAACTATGAGGAATGATTTTTTTTTTTCAGAAAGTTCCTTTCTGAAAGGTAGAAGATAAAAGCAGAGCAAGGAAATAAGCAAGAATCTGCATCAAAAGAATCTCCCACAGGTAGGGTAGCTACCTTTTCAGATCTTGGTCCTACTGTACATAGTAGTCAGTTGTAAGTTATTCTTTGAAATGTATTTTGTTTTTCTTCAGCCTTAATTATCCTCAATAATTATTTCTATATCATCTCAATATACCTTTGGGAGTTTCACAATGGAAATAATAAAATTCTGTAATTGGATGGCAGAAAAGAAATAATTGGATAAATATTTACTGTGTTGAGTCAAAGATTACAAAAGGCATGTACAGAGGCCTGAATATAAGAGTATAAATGCACATCGAGCAAGTAGGTAACATTAGGGATTCCTTCACAGGGATTACAGAATGGAGAATTAGCTTCATAATAAGTGTTAAGGATTTTCTATAAACTGTGTGAGGTTATATAAATCTGCCATCTCCTGAGGACATCTCCTGTAATTATATAAAGTGATAATTAAATTATATAAAGACTGATATCAATATAAAATAATAAATGAATTCTTAATATGGATCAGGGTTTTTTCATTTTTATTTTTTAAAAAGCTTTAGATTGCATAAATGTTACATTAAAAATGTAGGGGATTCCTATGTTTCCTACCCTTTCTCCCTCCCACAATTTCCCATATCAACAACAACCTTCATTATTGGGGTATATTTGCTAAAATTGATGAGCACATATTGAAACATTGCTACTATGGACTATAGTTTACATTATAGTTTATACTCTATCCCACACAATTTTATAGATTATGACAAACTGTACAGTGGTCTGTATCCATCATTGCAATGTCTTGCAGGACAATTCCAATTTCCTGAAAATGCCCCTATAATATACCAACTTTTCCCTCTCCCTCTCCTCAGAACCTCTGGTTGCCACTGCATTATATCTATGATAAAGTTTTTGCATTTCTAGAATAACAGTAAGTCTTTAATAGAACAATAATATGTCTATTTTGGTCCATTGTTCATTCTTCAGTCTTGAGGATTTGTGGACGGTGATGCCCACTCTGTTGAATTAGTTTTAACACAATCATAGGCATATAGATGACAGAATTTATATATGTATAAAATGCTTCATTGGATGACAGATTAATATTTTCTTTGGAAATGTTCTAACATATGCAAACACTACTAACTAAAAATAAGGCATTATCTTCCCTAGTTTCCTATCATAGATATATAAGTTGATATCTACCATTTTTTCAAGTTTTACTGAATGCTAAATTTGTACTTTACTTATGAACTAATTTCTCTCAAACAATCTTTTCATTGCCACTTTAACATCTTTGCTCCTCAAACTGTAGACAATGCGACTTAGAAAAGGCCTTTCCTTTCACAGTAGTGTAAAATAGAGACACTCTCATTTAAACAGTCCAAAGTGTAGCTGGAATTGACCTCACATGTATGAAGTGGATTGTCCCATGATAAATTGACCAATCAGTTAGGTAAGATCCACTCAATGAAAAGACTTTCTGTCTCCCTTCAGCATAATGCATATTCAGAATGGCCAACAGAATAAAAGAATAGAGACCAAAACAACTAATATAATGGTTATCACAATAAAGCTCACAAGTAGGAAAGTAGAAGCTGGTTGATGTAAGTGTCAGAAAAAGAAATTGTGAGGAGTGGACGGATGTCACAAAACCCATGTCTAATTCCATTCAATGCAAAGAAGGAAAGCATAACATGGCCACAGTCTGTAATGTAACATGCAAAATGTCACAAACATTAGAAGTAATAATGAGTGGCACATAGAATTTTGGAGTGACATGTTAACATAGTACAGCAGTGAGGTGTAGATTGCTAGATAGTGATCACAAGTCATTGCAAAGGAAACACTCTGTAGTCCCTAAAATGACTAAAATAAACTTCTGTGTTGCACATCCAAGAAATGAAATGGCTTTATATTCTGCCAGGAAATTTTGACTAATATTTTAGAGGTGACAAGAATTACAGCACACTCAGAAAAATAATTCATGGGATTATATAGCTGGGAATCACCAATGACCAATACAAACAGTTCCAAATTTTTCACAGAGTAAAGAGATAAATTGCTAGAAATAATAAAGATAAGAAGACTTGCAGCTCGAAATGATCTGCGAAGGCCTAAAACATAAACATGGTAACTTCAGTCACATTCTTTAATGGAATCCTGTGTATATTCAAATCAGATGGCTACCCTGACACTTCAGTTTATAATTATAGGCCTTCAAGGCAATGTCCTGTGAAAATACAGTCCATAGAATTATGTTTTTATCTTTGTTTCTTGGAAGTGCATAATGTAATCCATGGCATTAATGCTATCAGAAATGGCAAAGTAATTGAGTCCTATTGGATGAACTGTCCTGTGTAAATTAAAGAAAGAAACTGTATCTTTCATTTATTGGCTAAATGAGTGTTTTAAAAATCTGTGAAATTAAATACTAATTTTCACTTTATTTCTGGTCAGTGTTCTACATCCTGTTCTCATACAACATATCTTAAAAATTTCAAACTTAAGTGAATATAGGGATTTTTAAATCGAAAAATATAGTTTAAAACACTGTGATAATAAAAATAAGAAGACTTGCAGCTCAAAATGATAGATGAAGGCCTACAACATAAATGTGTTTACTTCAGTCACATTCTTTAAAGGAATCCTGTTTATTCGCAAATCATATGGCAACTCTGACTTTTCAGTTTATAAAGATAGGTCTGGGTACTAGTCTTAAATTTGTAACAATAAGCAGAAAATGCCTTTCCTTATTGATAGTAATTATAAAGGTGAACAACCACATTCATATCATGAGACTGTATTAAATTTAAAGATGAAGCAGGTGTGACAATTATGTAATTTGAAGATGTTGCCTGATGACTCCTGATAGAGTGTACTAACAGAAAGCAGACACTATGCTATGGGTTAGATTCTAGTAGTAGTCATTTATGAGCTTACAAGGTTACATTTTCAGTCTGAGAAAACTGTCCAAATCAAGGCATCATCAGGCAATGCTTTCTCCCTGAACACTGGCTGCTGGCAATCCTGGATTCCTCTGACTCTGTCACATGGTAAGGCACGTGGTGGTATCTGCTAGTCTTTCCTTTTTCTCCTTATTTCATTGATTTCATGTTCTTTCTTTAGTAGCTTTCTCTTTCTCTCTATATATTCATCCCACGTATAAAGAACTGCAGTAGGAGTATTAAGACTCATTCTGGGCCATGCCTTAATGGAAGTTGCCTATTCAAAAGGCCCTACATAGGGTAGGTTTACAAACACAAGAATGGATTAGCTTTAAGAACATGATCTTCTGGGGTCCATATTGCTTCATACCATCACACTCCACCCTCTGGGCCCCCAAGATGTATGTTCCTTCCATATGCAAAATACTTTCATTTCATAAGAATATTTCAAAAATCCTTAAGTCAATCCTATAACAATATAAAGTATCATCAAAACATTTTATCACTGTGGACTGTCCTGAGGGTACAATTCCCTCTGGCTGTTGATCTGTGAAACTTACTTCAAGTTATCTGCTTCCAATGTAGAAAGGAGGGGCAGTCATAGGATAAGCATAACCATGTCCATAGGGAGAAATCAGAAGGAAAACAAGGTCACAGGTCCTAAACAGTTCCAAAACCCTGCAGGGTATGCTTCATTAGATTTCAAGTTGTGAGTCATCTACAGAATGATTCTTTTTTTCTCTTGGCCTGGTGGAGTGGCAGCCCCACACTTTCCAAATGCTTGTTCTGGGGCCATGGACTCAGCTCCAACCTCATCAAGCATCAAGTTGGTGGACAGTCTTCCCACAATCTTCCAGGCATTTTGGAAGCCTGGAGTGTTAACACTGTTGCAGAACAATAGGGTAGAATGCCTGCCCTCTCCAATATCTGGGGCTTACTCATCCTTTCTGCCCACATGCGTGGGGTTCTATCTATGGGCCCGAGAAAATGTCTTCAGTCCCTGCCTCTGCTTCCATGGTACTGCTTTTTGAAGTCATTTTTCCTTCAGTCTATCTCTTTTCTGTCCATTTTAGTTCAGGCTGGCAGTGGTTTCCTTCCTACAGATCTTGCAGAAAAACAAAAGCAAAAATACTTGTCAATTTTGCATATAGAATGCAAGGGTCCAAAGTGTCAGCCAATAGGAATTTCCAAACATCCTTTCTGAATAAATATATTTCCAATTCTGACTTGTACTGAAATGGCTGAACGGTTCCATATTCAGTTAAAGCTTCACAGGGAGTACTATTTTCTGGGGACTCATTTTCCAGAGGCTCAGAATTTTCCAAACTGTCAATGTCTAGTTTCTTTGTGGCTAAGACTTCATTTCACAGGTTATTCCTTTCCTCTCACATTTTACTCTAAGCTGCAAGAAGAAATCAGGCTGCACTTTCACATTTAGTTTGGAAAACATTTCAGCTAAATTCCCAAGCTCATCACTTCCAAGTTTTGCCTTCCATCTGACATCAGAAGTCAATTTGCCAAATTTTCTGCCATTTTAAAACAAGAGTCACTTTTCTTCCAGTTTGCAATGGATCACTCATTATTTCTGTGTTAGGCCTCATCAGTACTACTTTTATCATCCTACCAGTACTCTTTTCATAGCAATCTAGGCTTTTCCGATCAAGCATCTCACAATTCTCCCTGTGTATCCTCATTAGCCAATTTTAAAACCTTTTTAACTTTTGTAGTATTTGCAAAAGCATCACCCCACTTTCTTGGTAACAAAATCTCTTTAAGGCTTCCACAAGCAATATACCAGATTATGTTGGCTTTTATAACATGGGTTTGTTCAGTTTCAAACTTAAAGTTCTGAGGTTATTAAAAAATGTCCAAATCAAGGCATCATCAAGCAATGCTTTCTCTCTGAAGCCTGGCTGATGGTGACCCTGGACACCTCTGTCATATGGCAAGGCACATGGTGACATCTGCTGGTCATTCCATTCTCATTCAGGTTTCATTGCCTCTAGCCTCTTGCTTCCCCTTTCTATTCCTTTGGGTATAAACCTAATGTAAACTGGAACTTCACTTAGATTGTTTCAGTTAAAGTCCTTCTGATTAAGCTACTTCAATAAAGACTCGCCAGGGTGATTCTTAATTTTCTTACTGGAATATAGTTTCAACAATCATATTCATGGATTTATAGAATGATTCATCTTACATCATGGTATTCCACAGCACTGCTTCAGAACAATGAACCCACTTCACAGTAAATGAAGTGCAGCAAGGGACACATGCCCATGGAATTCACTGGTCTTACAAATATTCCATCTTCCTGAAGCAGGTAAGTTAATAGAATGGTGTAATGGCCTTTTGAAGACTCAATTATGGTGCCAATTAGGAAGTAACACTTTGAAAGACTGGGAAATGTTCTCCAAGAGGCTGTTTATGCACTAAATCATATCCACTCTATGATGATTTCTCCCATAGCAAAGGTGGACAGGCTCAGGAATCAATGGATGGAAATGGAAGGGGAACCACTCATTATTAGCACTGATGATCCACTCTAAAATTTTTTTCTGTTAAGCTGCTGCTCTACATCTCCTAATTCTAAATGAAAGAGGGCTTTGACCAGGAGAAACAGCAATTAAACTGGTAGTGAAGATGCCACCTGACCACTTTGGGCTCCTCATGTCTCTGAATGTATATGCAAATAAGTGAATTACTGTACTGACTGGGGTTATTGATTCTGACAAACCAAGGGAAATAGAACTGCAATGCAATTACACAATGTATGTAAAGAAGAGTTTTCCTGGAATACAGGGAATCTCCTAGAATGCCTCTTTGTTCTACCATGCCATCTGATTAAAGTCAGTGGAAAACTGCAACAACTTAATCTAAAGGAGACTAAAAATGACCCTAAAACTTCAGGAATGAAGGTTTTGGTCACCTCACTTTGCAAGGAATGACAGCCAGCTGAGGGTAAAGGGAATATGGAATGGATAGTGGAAGATGGTAGTTATAAATATGAGCTATGACCATGTGTCCAGTTACTGAAGCAAGGGATGTAATGCTTATGAAAGTTTCTTTCTTGTCTTGTTATGAGTATGTTTTTATATATAAATAAAGCAAAAATATCTGTGTCCCTTCCCAATCTTATTGGTTTATCATATGGTATAAGTTGTATAAGCCTCATGTAACAGTATATAAGTTATGGAATATTAAGTTTAGGAGTGACTATTACCCAAGGATTTTCACCCTACACTGGGGAAAATAGTGTGTTTCTGATTGTACACAGGATAGTTGAGTATTATGTGGAAATATGAATGTTATTGTTTTTATTTAGAGATTATGATTTAAGGAGAAGAGCATGAAGTCTTAATTGAGTGGACTGTGATAGTTAAGTTTAAGTGTCAGCTTGGCCTAGTTTTGGTATACATTTGTTTGGTCAAGCAGGCACTGGCTGTAGTGTTACTGTGAGGATACTTAGAGGACTTATTCATTAGTAAATTCCTTGCACCTATGCTGATTACATTTGTAATCAACTGAGAAGATTTTCTTCAACAATGAGAGAATATACATCAATCAGTTGAAGGCTTTCAAAGGAGATGTGATGATCTAAATAGTTGGAGGAGATAATTTCCATTTCTATTTCAGCCAGCTAACTTCTTCTGGGAAATTCATTGAAAACAGTTATTGGAGTTCCCAGCTTGCAGCCTGCCCTATGGAATTTGTATGTCTTCATGCCCACAGTCATTTCAGACAATTCTTGTAAAAATCCCAAAATATTTATGTTTTGAGAAAATACCATGTTTCTGTCACTTATGTTTCTTTAGAGAATCCTGACTAACAGGGAAGATGGAGTGTGGTGGTTTGAAGCTGTATGTATCCAACAACAAAATTTTCTTATAGTTAGTCCATTCCTTTGGGTATAAACACATGGTAAGCACCACCCCTTAATGAAACCACTTCAATTAGGATGGGTCTTAAGCCTATTACCATAGTCATTATAAGTAGAATGAAATTCACACAAAGAAATTGAAAGTCACAGGTGGAGTAGCTAGAAGCTGAAATCAACAGAACCCAGAGGAGAGAACAGGAGATGCTACCATGTGTCTTGTCATGTGACAAGCTAAGGACCAAAAGGCACGAGGAGGAGCACCCAAATGCCACATTCTTGGTGAGAAAGCATTGCCTTGATTAGGCATTCATTTGTACATTTTCTTGGCCTCAAACCAGTAAGCTAATGAATCCCCATTGTTTAAACTAAATCATTCCATGGTATCTTCTTAAGCAGCATAGGAAATTAAAACATGTGAAGAAAGCATAAAAGTGAAATATCACACCCACATTTTATTCACCTAAAATAAATAAATAAGGAGTTATAAAATCAATACTTTTCAACAGTGTTACATAATTAATGGACCCTAAACCAGAAGCAAAGTATTTCTTCTTTAAGTTATGTATATGTTTGCTATATGACACTAAATATGTATTCAGTATAATTCTATTGAGAATGAATCCAGTGAATGCCAATATTCTGTGCTAGAAGGGACCAAAATGATTGATCTCTATTAATTACGGACATGTCAATGAGATATTCTGGTTATGGACCTGTCCAGGAAATAATCCTAAATTTATTTATATTGCCCTGATTCTCTTGACAATATAATTTTGTGGTGATTCTTAGTCTTTGGTCTCTGAAAAGCAAGAAGTTGATTTTCAAATGAAGGTATATTTTGTAGGATATCATGTCCCACTACAAAACTTCTCTACAACACTATAACTAACAAGCTAGGAACTTGGTAGAGAAAACATATGATATTTAGTCATTTCATCCAATCTTCTCTGAAAACAATTATTCCTGTTAACTACTATTCTGGACCATTGAACAGGTTGTGTAATATTTAGCTGATTTCACTTAAAAAGGAGATAGAAGCATATAGAGTTTTTTATTAAATATAATCTGAAATGCTAAAATAAAGCCTTTAGTTGAAATCTCATGTAGTCTGAAAACATAAAATTACAAATGTCCATGAGAAGACATGTACAAACATTAAATATGAGAAGGAAAGCTATGAGAACCACTATATTATTAAGTGGTTACTAAAGCTTAAGGATAATGTGGACATCATTTATGTAAATTACAGAACTATAAACAAACTAAGTAATTTTATGTCCTTTAATACATGAAAATTTATGTCAAGCTAGATATATAATATTTGATCATGGCCATGTGGTTAGTTACCACTAGAGCCAAGATTCCAGCTCAGATTCCTCTGATTCCATACACTAAGACACTTGACTATATATATATTTCCATCTTGACATGAAAAATTCTGGAATCACTATTGCCTAGAAACAATACAAACTATGTCTTAACTTCTTTGAATTCTTTTTATAATGCTATCATTCTTAAAAGGCAATGGAATTCTAAAAACAATAAGAAAATAAAATTACTTCTAGATAAGATAGAAAATGTGCAAATTAAATTTAACATTAATTTATAATTCTCTATCATAAAAATTATTATTATGTCAAAGTGTCAAATACTGAATTAATGGTTGAAAATTCATTTTCTGTGTCTTTAATAATTTCCCTAATATTTAAATATAGTCCTTTATTTCTACTTCCCCTATTTCCTTCTGTTCCACCAAGAAAATTAAATCAAATCTATGCAGCTATGTTGATCTAAGTATATAGAGAGACCTTTTTTGATTTTCCATGCCGTATTCCCTGGAAGTCTTATGCTTCAGTGTTTTCATTTTAATTTATTTTTCTGTTTTTGTGTTTCAGTTTTAATACAACTCTGTATAAACTAGAACATACTATCTCAAATTTAATCAATAAAGCACATACTCTAGTCTGAAAATCACAGTTGTAATTTCTAAAATATTATGTAAGTGATAAAAACTTTTCCTCTTATTTCTGGAACTGAATTGGTCATTCAATAATGATATGCTGTGAATATTATGCATTTGTATTCTTATATCAGTTGATATATTTTTTCTTGGCATCCACAGGGGATGGCAATGGAGAAAACACAATAATTTTCTTCTACAATATAACAGCAAAACAATGAGATTTCTTTTTCCATAATAAAAAAGTGAAAATTTCTGGAACAATAAACTCTATGATAAAAATGACTACAAGAAAGAACTTTAGCTTTTAGTTAAAAATGATACCTCAATGGAAAAAACCTGTAGCAAAATATTGTAAAAGTAATCAAATGGTTACTTTTCTAATATATTTTCCTACATCAAATATTTATTAGCAATTTACATTATGTTAATGACTTCAATTTCTTAAAATCCAGTTTTATTGCTGTTAATATAAATTTATTTCCTCAAAAACTTCATAAATATTTATTTTATAAATTAATATATATTATGTCTTGAGTTTTATATGGTCTGTCATGGATTGGGTATGACATATATTAATCAATGGATGAGTACCTACTTGCATACATAAGAAAACCTCAAGATAATTTTGAAAAGTATATGAATGACATGATTCAAATCCAAGGCATTCTAATTTAGTGGATAGATAATGTTGGTTATGGAATCCAGGGAAAACGAAGAACTAAAGAAATATGATATTGGTAGGGAGTCATTTGGAAGCACTTGATCTATTAATTAAATGCAATCTCAAATTGATACATAGATTTAATGTAGCACAATTCAAATTTAAGCATTTTTTGCAGAAATTGACAATGTGATTTTACAATTTGGATGAAAATGCAAAAGATTAAGATAGTCAAAACAACTTTAAAACAATAGAAAAAAGTTAGAGGTCTCATATAATCTCATTTTAGGATTTATCAAAATGATGTAATAATAGCATGTGATTTTTGTTAGATGGAAAAACTCTCAGTTCCTAAATCTGCACAGTGCACAGCCAGGGCCTTTGCACTGGTGTTCCCCTGTTTGCAAAAAAATCCTTCCGTAAAAATGTATAACTAAATCTTCCCTCTTCAAGACTTTGATCAAATGCCAACTTTTACTGAGGTCTGCCATGATCACACAATTTTGTTGCTTTGCTATGCCCACAGGAATGTATTAAGATTAAGAACATGCTTTTTGGGGTACATAATTCAATTCCCAATAGATTTATAATCCTAATAGATTATATTTAGATATTTGGTACATTTTAATTTAATTTTTATATATGGTAAGAAGTAGGAGTCCACATTCATTGTTTTTCATATCGCAATAAAATTTTCCCAAAAACATAAGTTGAAGAGACTATTCAATCATCATTTAGTGGATATGGCATCCCTTTAAATATCAATTGCCATAAACATAAAGGTTTATTTCTCAACTCCAATTTCAATTCCATTGGTCTCTATATCTGCTCTTGTGCCATTGTTATGATTTTCAAAGTTTTATTGAGATATACTCTCACACCCTATAATCCATCCAAGGTTTACAATTAATGTCCTTTTTTAAAATAAAATTTTGTTGAAGTATATCATTCACACATGAAAATACATAAACAATAAGAAATATTGTTATGTATAGTAACAATAGTAAAATTTGTGAATTTACAAAACAAGCACGCATATCATCATATAGGGCTCCCATGCATCTCCCCACCACCACCGTGCATTGATGTAAAACATTTGATAGAAAATATGAAAAAGCATTGTCAAATATTCCTGACCATAGCCCATATCTTATATTTTGTGTATTTTTCCCCAACACACAAAATTATAAACACCCTATATTAGTATATATATATTTGTTATTGTTCATGAGGAAACATTCTTATATTTGTCCTGTTAACTATTATCCATCATCTACCACTGGATTCCCTGTGTTATGCAGTCCCATATTTGTATAATCTATTCAAAGTGGACAATCAGTGGCTCACATTTTCATCAGAGTTGTACTGTCAGCACCTCGTTCAATTATAGAATATTTTCATTATTACAAAAGGAAAAATCCCATACCACTTTATACCTCCCTATTTTTGTCCCTTAGTATTGAAATAATATCATCTTGTCATTGTTGCAAAATAATACAATATTACTGTTAACTAGCATCCAAAAATTACATTAGTTGTAATTTTCATGTGCATCACCATATTAGCCCTTTTTAAAAGAACATTATCATATTTATACTAATAACCACAATCATCAGACACCATCTAAATCAGTATATTATGCATTCCATAGATTATTCTCTATTTTCCTGTCAATTGACATTTATGTCCACAGAATACCCCTTTCAGCCACAACCACATTCATAAATCAACAGTGTTAGTTATACTCGCTATAATGTGTTACTTTCAACTCTATTCATTCCACAATTTTACAATTAACCTTAATAATATTGCTACATACATTAAACATGTGATCCCATTCTCAATCCACGTTTTATTTCTTGGTAACCTATACTCTAGAGTTTACCTCCTTGAATTTACTCAACGTATTTATTTAATATTAATGAGATAATACAATATTTGTCCTTGTGTGTCTGGCTTATTTCACTGAACATAATGCCCTCAAAGTTCATCCATGTTTTCATATGCATCCCAATTTCATTTCTTCTTATGGCTGAGTAGACTTCATTGTGTGTATATAGCAAATTTTGTTTATTCATTCATCAGCTGATGGACACTTAGGCTAATTCTATATTTTAGCAATTGTGAATAATGCTGCTATAAACATCAGTGTGCAAATATTAATTCAGTTCACATACTTGCTTTCAGTTCTTCTAAATATATTCCTAGTAATATTGCTGGATCATAGAGCAGTTCTATATTCAGCATCATGAGGTACTGCCAAACTATCTTTCAAAGAGTTTGTACCAATATACATTCCCACCAGCAATGAAGGAGTGTTCCAGTTTCTTCACATACTTACAGCAGTTGTAGTTTTCTAGGGGGGGGGGGTTGTTTATTTGTTAAGTTTAGTTTTGGTTTGTTTTTATAACAGCCATTCTATAAGATGTGAAATTGTATCTCATTATAGTTTTTATCTGCATTTTCCTAAGAGCTAGTGATGATGAGCATTTTTTCATGTGCTTTTAGGCCATATGTATTTCCACTTTGGAGAATGTCTATTTAAGCCATTCACCTAAGTTTTAATTGGGTTATTTGTCTTTTATTATTTTGTTGTATGGTCTTGTTATATAATGTGAATATCAAACCCTTATCAGATATGTGATTTCCAGATATTTTCTCCCATTGAATAGTCAACCATTTTAATTTCTTAAGAAAGTCTTTTGAAGAACAAAAGTGTTTAATTTTGAGGAAGTCCCATTTATCTATTTTTTCTTTGTTTGTTCATTCTTTGAGTTCATCCATGTTGTCTTATGCATCCCAATCTTATTTCTTCTTTCAACTGAATAGTATTCTATTTCATGTACATAGAACACTTTGTTTATCCATTCATTGGTTGATGGGCACTTGGGCTGGTTATATGTTTTAGCAATTGTGAATAATGGTGCTATGAATATCATTGTGGAAATGCCAGTTTGTATCCTCACTTTCAGTTCTTCTGAATATATTTGTAGTAAAAGGATTTCTGTTTCATACAACAGGTCTATATTCAGCTTCTTGAGTTACTGCCAAACTGTCTTCCACAGAGGCTACAGCATTCTACATTCCCACCAACAGTGAAGGAATGTTCCATTTTTGTTGTTGTTGTTGTTTTTAATAATGGCCATTCTATAAGTTATGAATTTATATCATCTGCATTTCCCTAATAGCTAGCTAAAATAAGCATTTTTTTCATCTGCTTTTGGGCCATTTCTAATTCCTCTTTAGAAAAATGTCTGTTCAAGTCTATTGCACTTTTTAAAACTGTGTTGCTTTTCTTTTTTTATTATTGAGTTGTATGATCTCTTTATATAACATGGATATCAAACTCTCATCAGATATGTGGTTTCCAAATATTTTCTCCCATTGAGTATGCAGCCTTTTTATTATCTTGATAGTCTTTTGAAGAAAAAAAGTGTTTAATTTTGAGGAGGTCCCATTTATCTAATTTTTTTTCTTTCATTGCTCATGTTTTGGGTGTAAGGTTTAAGAAACTACCGCCTATCATAAGATTTTGAAGGTGTTTTCCTACATATTTCCTAGGAGTTTTATTTTTGTACCCTTTATATTTAGGTCCTTGATCCAGGTTGAGTCAGTCTTTGATAAGGTGTTAGATAGGGTTGCTCTTTCTTTCTCTTGGATATGGATATCCAGTTCCACCAGCAACATTTGTGGAGCAGACTGTTCTGCCCTAGCTGGGTGGGTTTAGCAGGCTTGTCTAAAATCACTTGACCATAGATGTGAGGGTCTGTTGTTTTTACCGCTTTAGCTAGGTAACATGATTTAACGTCTGGAAGTGAGAGTCCTCCAAATTTGCTTTTCCTTTTTAAGATGTTTTTGACTGTTTGTGTCCCCTTACACTTCCAAATTATTTGATAATTGGGTTTTCCATTTTTTAAAATGCTGGTGGAATTTTTATTGGGATTGCATTGAATCTGTTTATCAATTTGGGTAGAATTGACATTTCAATGATTCCAATGCATGAGTGTGGAATGTTCTCCCAAATATTTAGGTCTTTTTTCATTTCTTTAGCAATGCACAAGTGCTTTACAACCTTTTCTAAGTTTATTCCTAAAGCTTTCATTCTTTTAGTCACTATTGTAAATGGAATTTTTCCCTGACTTCCTCTTCAGATTGAACATTACTAGTATATCTTGTGGCCTGACACTCTACTGAAGTCATTTATTAGCTCTAGCAGCTTTGTTGTAGATTTTTCAAGACTCTCTAAGTATAGGATCATTCATCTGCAAATAGCAAAAAATTTACTTCTTCTTTTCCTATTTGGACTCATTTTAATTCTTTTTCTTGCCTGATTACTCTAACACAACAGTGGTGACAGTGTGATCCTTTTCTTGTTCCTCATCTCAACGGGAAAGCTTTCAGTCTTTGAGTACAATGCTAGCTGTGGGTTTTTCATATATGGCCTTTATTATGTTAATAAAATTTCCATTAACTTCTATATTTTGTAATGTTTTTATCAAGAATAGATGCTGTATTACTTCAAAAGCTTTTTCTATGTCAATCATTAGGATCATGTGATTTTTCTTCTTTGCTTTATTAATGTGATGTGTTATGCTGATTGGTTTTCTTGTGTTGAACTACCCTTTCATAAAACCAACTTTATCATGATGAATAATTTGTTTAATGTGCTGTTAGATTCACTTAGCAAGTATTTTGTTGAGGATTTTTGCATCCGTATTCAGTAGCGATGTGGGTCTCTAATTTTCTTTTTTCATAATATCTTTATGTGGCTTTGGTATTACAGTGATATTGGCTTCATAGAATGAGTTTGGTTGTTCCTTCTTGTTCAATTTTTTGGACAAACTTGAGTAAGATTGATGTTAAGTCTTCTTTGAATGCTTGGTAGAACTCAACTGTGAAACCATCTGGTCTTGGGCTTTTCATTTTTGGGTGTTGTTTGAGGACTGTTTCAATATCTTTACTTGTGTTTGGTTTGTTGAAGTCTTCTATTTCTTCTAGGGTCAGTGTAGGTTGTTCATATGTTTCTAGGAATTTTCCATTTCACCTATATTGTCTAGTTTTTTGAAATAAAAGTTGTTCATCGTATCCTTTTATGATTTCTTTTATTTCTTTTTATGGAGTCAGTAGTAATATCCCCAATTTTCATTTTTTATTTCATTTATTTGCATCATCTCTTTTTTTTTCTTTGTCAGTGTAGCTAAGAGATTGTCAATTTTCTTAGTCTTCTTGAAAAACAACTTTTGGTTATGTTAGTTTGCACTATTGTTTTTTTTTGTTTTGTTTTTTTTCTCAATTTGACTTATTTCTTCTCTGATCTTTGTTATTTCATTCCTTCTACTTGTTTTGGGAGTAGTTTGCTTTTTTACCCCTAGTTCCTCCGGCTGTTTAGTCTTTGATTTTAGCTCTTCTTTTTTTAATGTAATTAATGAGGGCTATAAATTTCCCTCTCAGGATTGCTTTTGCTGCATCTCATAGGTTCTGCTATGTTGTGTTCTTATTCATTTGTTTCAAAATAGATTATTGATTTCTCTTGAAATTTCTTCTTTGAACCTCTGAATATTTGAGTGTCTTGTTTAATCTCCATATATTTTTGAGTTTTTTCTTTTTCCACCTCTTGTTGATTTCTAACTTTATTCCGTTATAATCAAAGTGCTTTGCATAATTTTGATCTTGTTGCATTTATTGAGATCTGCCTTGGGACCAAACATATCATATATCCTGGAGAATGATCCATGAGCACTTGAAAATAGTGTATATCCTGTTTTGCAGTGCAATGTTCTGTAAATGTCTATTAGGTTTTGTCCATTTATTACATTGTTCAAGCTCTCTTTTTCTTTATTGATTCTCTATGAAGATGCTCTATCCAATGCTGAAAGTGATGTATTGAATTCTCCAACTATTGTTGCAAAGAAATCTATTTCTCCCTTCAGTTTTGTCAGTGTTTGTCTCATATCTTGGGGCATCCTGATTAGGTGCATATACACTTATGATTGTTATTTCTTCTTGTTGAATTGCCCATTTTATTAACATATAAGCATTACCTTGTTTCTCATAACGGTTTTTCTTTCAACATCTATTTAATATGATATTAGTATAGCTACTTCAGCTTTTTTCTTTTTTTTAAGTTTCTACATGTGTGGAATGTCTTTTCCAAACTTTCACTTTCAATCTATTGGTATCCTTGGGTCTAAGGTGAATTTCTTGTAGACCGCATATAGATACCTCATATTTTCTTATCCCTTCTGCCAGTCTCTTTCTTTTGACTGGGGAGTTTAATGCATTAAAATTGGCCAGTACTTATCTCACCCAATTTAGCCTTTGGGTTTAATCTGTCATATTTTATTTTCATCACTGTTTTTACACTTTTAGTTACTTTTACTGATAAATTCTTCATTTCTAGACTTTCTTCCAAGCCACTCTCCCCTGTCTTTTGTTTGCAGGCTGTAGCATTCCTTTTAGAATTTCCTGCAAAGACAGTCTCTTAGATATAAACTTTCCTTGTTAAGGAATTTTGCATTTATATTCATTATAGTTATAGGTCTGTATTTTTCCTTTTTCATAGTATATTTATCTGGGTTTGGTATTAGGGTGATATTGGCTTCATAAAGTGACTTTTGTAGCATTCTTTCCTGTTGAGCAAGATCAGTAATAGGTTATTTTTGAATGATTGGTAGAATTCACCTCTGAATCAATTTGGTCCTGGGTTTTTCATCTTTGGGAAGTTTGATGACTGCTTCAAAGTCTTTACTAGCAATTGGTTTGTTGAGGTCTTCTACTTCTTTTAAGATCGCTGTAGGTTGTTCTTGTCTTTCTAGCTAGGAATTTGTCTAATTTGTTGTTATTGTCTAGATTTTTTTTTTTTTGCTCTTCAAGTTGTTCATAGCATCCTCTTATGATAGTTCTTATTTCTGCATATCAGTAGTAATATCTCCCTTCTCATTTCTAATTTTATTTATTTGCACATTCTCTCTTTTATTTGTCAATCTAGCTAAGGGTTTGTCAATTTTGTTGATCTTCTCAAAGAACCAACTTTTGTTTTGTTGATTCTTTCTATAGTTTTTGTTCTCATTTTCATTTATTTCTGCTCTGATCTTGATTATTATTTCTTTCCTTCAGCTTAGATTGGAATTAATTTGATGTTCTTTTTCTAGTAACTCCTCTTGTGCAGTTAGGTCTTATATTTTAGCTCTTTCTTTCTTAATGTAAGCATTGAGGTCTATAGATTTCAGACTTCCTTTGCTGTGTCTCATAGATTTTCTTATGTTGTGTTTTCATTTTCATTCATTTCAAGATACTTACTGAATTATCTTGCAATTTCTACTTTCACCCACAGATTTTTTAAGACTGTGTTGTTCATTGTCCATATATTTATGAATTTTCCCTTTTTCATATATTAATGATTTTCAGTTTCATCCCATTATCATCAGTGAAAGTGTTATTTTATTGTTTCTATATTTTTAAATGTATTGAGACCTGCTTTGCAACCCACCATATGGTGTATCATGGAGAAGGATCAAAGAGCACTTTAAAAGAATGTGTATCTTGCTGTTTGGGGATGCAATGGTTTATAAATTCCTGTTAGTTCTAGTTCATTTATCATATTATTCAAGCACTGTTTCTTTATTTGTTCTCTGTCCAGGTATTCTATCCAATGCTGAAAGTGATGTATTGACATTTCCAAATATTACCGTAGAGATTTCTGTTTCACCCTTCTTTATGCCAGTGTGTGCTTCATGTAATTTGGGGTACCCAGGTTAGTTGCATAAATATTTATTATGGTTATTTCTTCCTGGTAAATTACTCCTTTTGTTCAATATAATTTTCTTCTTCATCCCTTATACCAGTTTTGCATTTAAAATCTATTTTGTCTGATATTAGCAAAATTATTCTGGATACGTATTGGTTGCTATCTTATCTTTTCCAACTATTCACTTTCAACCTGGTTATATTCTTATTTCTGAGATTAGTCTCTTGTGGACAGCATATAGATAGCTCATATTTTTAATCCATTCTCAACATCTATGTCTTTTAATTGGGGAGTTCAAGCCATTAATGTTCAGTGTTATTACTGTAAAGGCATTACTTACTTCATCCATTTTATCCTTTGGTTTTCCATTGTCATATCTTATTATTGTCTGTCTCTTTATCTTTTAGCTTATCTTTCCTATTAATCTTCATTTCTACACTCTTCTCCAAGTCTCTTCCCCTTGTTTATCCTTTCAGGCTGCAGGACTCCCTTTAGCATCTCTTGCAATTCTGATTTTTGGTAACATACTCTCTCCATTTTGTTTGTCTGTGAAGACTTTGAACTCACCCTCATTTCTGAAGGACAGTTTTTCCAGACACAGAATTCTTGACTGGCATTTTTTATCATTCAGTACTGTAAATACATTATACGACTTTCTTCTCACCTCCATGATGAGAAATGCACCCAGAATGCAATTCCTTTAACTTTAACTGCTGTGGGAGTGTTCAGAACCACAGAGTAAGGTCCTTTCAATTTTGGCTCTGATTGGGAGTAAGAAGTGTTCTTCTACCAGGCTTTGATCAGAGCCTGGTTTCCTGGTTTAACTTTAGGTAAATGTAACTCACAATTGGGTCTATGGAGGATTTTGTTCCCTAGCTCCTGGATAATTTTTTTGAATTTTCCCTAGGTCAATAAAATATTTGGTGAGTTCCTGGGTCTTCCGATATAGTACAAGGTACTGGATGAGGAAAGTTTGCCAAAAGACCATTTTGAATGGGCTAAGCTGAAGCAGGTCATTTGGAGCTATACACAGACTCAACAAAGCAACAGGTAGATTGATGACCCAAGGTGATGTAGTTTTCTGGCAAACTTTGGCCAGAATTTGTTTCAGGATACAGTTAGCTCTTTCTATTTTTGAGGATTGACATCTCCAGGAACTATGAAGATGATATTTAATTCTGAGGGTAGCCAATAAACTTGGGTTATTTTGCTAATAAAGTCTAGTTCAGTGTCACTTTTGAGGGACTTAGGCAGTCCAAACTTGGAAATTACTTTCTTTAGGAGGGCTTTAGCCACCTCATTTGCTGTTTCCCTTCTAGTGTGAACACTTCCACTCAACCAGTAAATGTATGTATCTACCAGTACTAAGAGGTACTTATATCACTGGCAAGAGAGCATGTGGGTAATATCTATCTGCCATTCCTCCCCAGGGTATGATCCCTGCAGCTAGGTGGGAGATTTAATGGAGGATGGTTGTTAAGTCTCCCCTTGTTTGGGTTATTAATTGAACATAAGGAGCAACTCTTGGTGACCTCCTTGATTACTTTTGCAAGGCCCTGGCCCTGAAAAACCCATCTGGTTATGTTGGTCAGGGTGTCCCTCCCTAGATAAGTGACTTGGTGAAGTCCATGAAGGATTTCCACTGCACTGCTCCTGGCAGGAAGACTTAAACATCCTTAACCAGCCATCCACTAGCATCCAGTTTGAACCCTAGGCTGGCTGCTTTGGTCTGCTCATTCTGAATATACTCTGGAGTCTTAGGTAGTGGGACAAGTTCTAGAATAAGGGCTAGAGGGAGACCTTGGTTTTTGCTGCAGCTTTAGCTTCTGCATCTGCTCGAGCATTTCCTCTAACTATAGTTGTGTCTGGTTTCTGGTGCCTTCAGCAATGCGTAGCTGCTATATATTGGGGCCACAGAACACCCTCTTGTAAGTCCAGGATTTCTTGCCTGTGCTTAATAGGTGACCCACTGTTGTAAGGAAGCTTTGTTCTTGCCACACAGTGAAGCGGATATAGCGGATGGGGAATATGCTCTTGGTGTCTGTATAAGTGTTAACTCTTTTCTCAGCTAACACTGTTAAGCCTTGAGTGAGGACAATTAGCTCTGCCCTTTGGGCTGAGGTTCCAGGGGGAAGGCCTTGAGCTTCTATAGTTTCAAATTGAGAGACCGCTGCATAACCCGTCTCTTTAATTCCTTCCTAATAAAATTGCTTCCATCTATGAACCATTCTAAGTCTGGGTTGCTAGAGGGTCTTCCCAGAAGAATCTCTTCCTTCCTGTACCTCAGGGGTCTTTAGTAATTAAGCCTGGTATTAAATTAACCAGCTATCTGTAAGCCATTTGTGGGCCCTGGCCTCTAGCATGTCTTTCATATGGTGTGAGTTAGTACTGAGAGGTTGCCCCCACGTTAATTTGGAGGCTTGCTCAATTAAAAGGGTGGTTGTCCTCACTGCTCTCAGGCAAGTGTGTGGCCATCCCTGCACTGTGTTATCCAGGGATTTGGAGAAATAAGCTACTAGTTAAGAAATCTCATCCAAATTCTGGACTAAGACTCCTAGAGCTACACCATTCTTCTCAGTTACATACAGAAAGAAAGTCTTATTTAGGTTAGGAATTCCTAGGACTGGAGGGCTAATTCAGACTTGTTTTAAGGTATGAAAGGCAGTTTCCTGGTCTGTTCCCCATTCTAAGGATTGGTTATCAGCCCCTGCAATAACACTGTATACCGGCTAGGCTATTTTGCCAAACCTGAGTATCCACAGTCTACAGTAACCAGCCATTCCTAGGAAACCCTGCAGTTGTTTCTCTGTTTTGGACTGAAGAATATTAATTATTAGTGTTGACTTCAACTCTTTCTAGGGAGAAAGCCCTTTCCCCTGGGATGAGAAGAAAGCCTAAATAGGAGACTTTCTGCCAACAGATTTGTGCCTTGTATGCTGATACTCTATAGCCCCTATCAGCTAGAAAATTAAGGACTAATATTGTGTTGGCAAAAGAAATTTCCTTGTTGGAATGTAAAGCAACAGGTCATCCACACATTGTAAGAGGGAGCTCTGAGGCAAGTACATATCAGCTAGGTCCTGATCTAATGCATTCCCAAAAACATGGGCGCTGTCTCAGAACTCTTGCAACAACGTAGTCCCCATAAGATAGACTGGAAGTTTAAAGTTGGACTCCTGCCTTTCAAAGGAAAAAGGAATTGAGAGTCCCAGTGGAATGGAATGCTGAAAAAGGCATCTTTATGTCAAGAACAGTAAACCAAGCCATCATTTCTGGGACCTTGTTTAGCAGACTGTAGGTGTAGATATGATTAATGGGTTTGTATAACAAAGCTATTAACTGCTCTTAAATCTTGAACCAACCAGTAAGTGCCTTTGGGCTATTTTACAGGAAGAATGGGCACATTACAAAGGTATTGGCAGGGGATTAGTTGGCCATTCTCCAAGAAATTTTAAATCATGGGATATAGGCCTTTAACCGTTTTCTCTGACTGTAGGTTTAGCTGGTATTATGAGCAATGGAAACTGGGGGAACCTGGAAGGCCCATCTGGGTAACTCAGTTTCACAGACTATAGGATTTACTTTACTATTGATTTCCTGGGGTATGTCTGTTGAAGAACCATCTCGTTCCTTATCTAGAATCATGACTTAACTTGAGGCTCCACATTCTTCTTTTGAGAGTTGGGTTACAGGCATGTTAGAGGCTCTATTTATCCCTACTAGTTGCATGCATGCCCCCAGGGATAAAGAAAGTCCTACCCCAGTAAGGGCATAGGGCACTCAAGGACAATTAAAAATTGATGACTTACTATTAGGTATACTATTTGAAACCAGAAAAGCTCAGTAGAGGGCTTAATTTTATTGTTAAAATGAACACCCACTACAGAAAGTTTTGGAAAGAGGGATGTATAGAGTGACAGGTAAGAAGTGAATGGGTGATTCCCATATCAATTGAAAAGTTCATATTCTTACTTGCCATGTCAAAGCTCACTCAAGTCTCCTCTAGGTTGATATTCCGTGGAGTTTTTCAAGGAACCACTTTTTGTCTGGGCCTTACCAGTCCTTCCTAGTCATTGCCAAAAGGGCCCATTGTCATGATTAATCCCCTTTCAGGGTTCAGTGCACTCCAGAGACTAAAAGCCTGTTTTCCTGCATTGGGGGCAGGGCCTGGGGTCTCCCTGTGGGTTTGTAGTGTTTCAGGGCAGACTTTCTTCCAGTGGCCAAGCTTTCTACAGTTGAAGCAGATCTCGATGCTTTGGAACTTGATCTGGGGTGACCCAAGGTGGCAGGCCACTTCTATTGTGACTGCTATAAAGTGAGTTTTCTGTTTGTCTCTCCTTACGTTCAACTCCTCCATGATGTTGTCACAGTGGTTGAAGAAAGAAAAAGCTGATTCTAAGAGAATTTGTTGGGGTTTGGGGTCCTAGTGTTAGTTTTTGGAGGTTGTTTCTAATACGTGGAACTTACTGGCCAAGAAAATAGGTTTTTAACATAATCTGTATATCTGGTGGGTTGGGATTAACCTGGATATACTTTCTCTTAGTTTCCACTCATCTCCCTTGGAACAGGGCAAGGTTTTCCTTTTCTTGCTGGGTTATTTCTTGCAGCTTATTATAGTTTACAGACTTGATGACTCACTTTATCATTCCTTCTAATAAACATTCTATCATATGGTCTCTTTTCCTTAGGCCTTCTTGTTCCCTTTGGAAGTCAAGTTAGGGTCAGTATTTGGGATTGACATGGTCCCTCCAAGATGTTGCTGAGGCTGTTGTGCTGCCAACTTATCAACATGGCCCTGAGCCTCCTCTCAAATGCAGCATTTTTCTTCACTGTGCAGCATGTGTATAGGATACCATGCATATCTCCCCATGTTAACTCAAAATTTAGAAACAAGTGCTGAAATTCTCCAGTAAATTTAGCTGGGTCCTCTGAAAATATCCACCACTCCTTATTACATTAAGCTAAATCTCTCTGGGATAAGGGCAAATGGAGTCTTATTGTTCCCATGCTTCCATTTGCTACTTCTCTTACTGGGTAGAAACAGTTCTTAGGTCCCTTGGTAAGGTGGAAGATGTTCCACTTCTGATGACACCTGCTGGACTAGCTATGAGCACATAAAGTGGGGATGTGGAGGCTGGAGATGAGTGCTAGGGAGTCTTAGTTTCAGGAAATTCAGGCTTAGGAACCTCAGACTTCAGGAACTCAGGCTTGGGGGGGGACCTCAGGCAGGCTTGGGGACTTCAGGTTCTGGAACATCAGTCTCTGGGACCAGGTTGCAATGCAGGGGAGATCTGAGGAGGGGGTCATTTAAGATATCACCCTCCTTTTCAGGTTCTCTTTGTTCAGGTTCCTTTTCCTCTGGCTCATTTTTCACTGGTTCTTTCTTTTCCAGATTTTTTTTCTTTGGCTCTTTCTTTAATGAGTCTTTATTTTTTCTGTGGGTGGGTTCACTTCCTGAGCATAATACAACCTGCAAGATCCATTTAAACTTCCGTTCTGAGACAGAGCCATAAAGAGTTGGACTTATGAAATCTCTGACTGCTTCCCTTACCTTTTACACAGGAGGACTCACAGCTAGAAAGGGATATAATTTAGAGTGCCATTGACAGGCCATTGCTGGCCATTTTCAAGGCAGCATTGCAGCCATGCAGTATTACAGAAGAAGCTCAGTTTCTTTTTCCTCAACTCTTCGGTGGGCAATTTGTCCAGTTCTTGAGAAAACTCTCCAGTGGGGAGTCAGATGGTATACTAGATATCATGCCCTTTATTCTAGGGGAAAATGGAGATTTTGCCAGTAAATCTGCTGTCTCCAATTCTGGGCCTGACTAAACCTTTAATTTAAATTCCAAGCCAAACCTCCCAAGTTCCTCAGGCCTTGGGAAATGTTTGGAGCTGCTGCTTTGCTTCTCAGTGTCCCAAGGACTCAGAGCTGTGCTATTGGGCATCCTCATGGCAAACTAGGTCTTTGGAGATGTCCAAACCTGGGTTCTGAACCGAAGCAACCAAAACAAGTTAACTTTCCTAGAAAAGGAGCTTGCTTGCAACATTTCTTTTGGTATACTCTTGCAGAGGTCTTCAGAAGTGGTCTCATTTTTTGGCCACTGCCAGGGAATTTTGCAGTTAAACCAGACATTAAAATTCCCTTTAAAAATATGTAGGCTTATTTCTGTACTCTCAATTCTATTCCATTAATCCATATGTCTATCTTTAAACCAATGTCACACTATCCTGATTACTGTACTTTGTACTAAGTTTTGAAGTTGGGACATGGTTGATCATCCAGATTTTTTTCCTTTACAAGATTGTTTTGACTACGCTTGGTCCCTTGCATTCTTATATGAATTTTAGCACCAGCTCATCAATTTCTGCAGAAACTCAGGTGTAATTTTGATAGATATTACACTTACTCTATAGATCAGTTAAGTCTTTGATCTATGAACATAATATGTTCTTCCCATTTGTGTAGGTTTTATTTAATTTATTTCAATAATGTTTTGTAGTTTTAAGTGAATGAAGGTTTTAGTTCTTTGGTTGAATTTATTTTTAAAATTTTTTTGATGCTGTAGTAAATAGAATTGGTTTATTAATTTCACTTTCTAAATTTTCACAATCAGTGTATAGAAATACAATTGATTTATGTAAAAAAAAATCTCCATTAAGTAATTAAAGATTAATTGTTCTGCCACTTGCCAGCAAACAGACTCGGGGAACTCAAGGCAATATCAGGGCCTCCTGGGGGCTGAGAAGGAACAGAACTTCCCCATGCTACCAACTGTGGGACCAAAGCCTCACTAGAAAATGCATTTTAAGTTTCTAAGACATTCCGAAGCATCTCACGTGCCCAAGAAAGTTACAGCAGTAGTTGAAAGATTAAAGGTGCTTCTAATTGAAAGGAGTTATGTAGTGGCCTAAGGAAACAATACAAAAAGTGACAGCCATTATGAACTCACAGAGAGGGTCTGGTTGGCTTCCCAGCAGATTCTTGCTCAACTCAGGCCACATGCATAGTCAGGTCTCAAGGATGGTTTCACCTGTCACCCAGGTTCCTTGGATTTACATGACATGAGGGCCAAACTCTGCCACCTATGAGAAGGGAGCCAGAAGTCTGGATAGTCCAAGTTCATGTCCTGTGGGAGCCTATCTAAGAACTCATTAAAAATGGATAGAAGGGGAAGTGGCAGACAACCAAAAGAGGGCACAGACAGGCTTTGATTAAAGTTTAGACTCAGTAGTCCTCGCTGGGTGTTGGTGAGAGTTACCTGCCTCTAGAACTCCTGGCTGGCTCACAAAATGAAGTTGGGGGATGCTGGATTCCTTTAGGTTCTTGGCTATGTTACATAAGATAATTTAAGAATATGCCAGTTTAGTTAGGTAAAAAGATTTTATTGACAAATGAGAGAAAAGAACAGAAGTAAACCACAGATGTAGATTTGGGCTTCTTCAGACAAAGAGAGAGCATTTGGGGATGGGATGCCACCTTTATTAAGCCATTATTCATTCCTTCCCTTTCCTAATGTTGGAGGTGGAGCCCCAGCTATTTGCTGTTCTGATTGGTTAACCCACCTGTTAGTTCCCAGAGGGCCAATGAAAAGACCTTTTGTTTGGGGTTATCTGAGAGCAATAGGGACACCTGCTTTCAGTCATGTGGGGACTCCTTTGACACTGGAAAGAGTTCCAAGTGGGACCCCATGGCTAGGGTCTCAGAAGGGTCTTTCTGTATTTATTCTTGGTAGCAGACTTCCCTTACGTGGTTCCTGGCAGTGTCTCACAGCCATGTTCTGTGCTGGGTCTCTGCTGTGAATCAAGTCTTCCCACTCTCCCTATACTAACCTTTTTAAGTTACCATTGATTAATTGTCTTAAATCCTGTATCTCATCAGATCATTTGGTTTGGTCCTTTGGCTGGGCCATCTCTTCTTGTTTCTTATTATGGCATGTAATTTTTTGATGATGTCTAGACATCTGAATATGTTGGTGAATTTACTCTGATGGTTAATTTCTCTCTCTTGCATAATCTTTCTTTTCAAGGCTTTTTTTAAATTTTTGATTCAACTTATTCTGAGTCTTCAAAATTGCCAACTTAAGTAATCAAAATTGGAACAAGGCCTCACTAATGTGTGCAGGTATTTTTTCCAGGGGTTTGGGATAAGGGAAATCTAGAAGCAGTTTTTCTCCTTGCAGTTTTTTGGCCAGCTAGCAGATGGTGCTCATTGTTGAACATTTCCTCACAGATGTCTCTTTAAACCCCTGCTGACCACTGTTCTTGATCTGGCTAGAGCTGAGATTCAAAGCAGGCTCTGCTGGCCAAATTCACTGAAGAGAAAGCACTCTCTTCCCTCCACTGGACCTTCACTTCCATAGAGGTAGGCCTCTGTTCCCATGTTCGTCAGCTGCAGTTAGAAAAGTGTTTACCAGGCTATAAACATTGAGAGTGTAAGCTGGGGGCCATTCCCAGCTGCCATGGGGGTTTAGTCACAGTTGTAGTTTTATCTCTCTGTCTCTCACCCTCCTGGTGGTTTTGCAGCACTCTCCTGGTCTGCTAATCCCCAATGCAGGTCCCTCATACAGCTTTTTGCCCTTTCTTCATTGTTTTTATGAGCAAGTTGAGCCCTTTCTGCCTACCACAACACCATCTGCCTGTATCATAATATTTTGATTACTGTATCCTTGTAATAAATTTTTAAATTGGAGAGAGTTAGAGCTCCAGCGTCCTTCTTTTTTAGGATGTTTTTGGCTATTTGTTTTTACTCTTCTATGCAAATTTACTTATTGACTTTACCATTTCTTCTAAGATGTTTGTTGGAATGTGACTGAGATTACATTGAATCTGTAAAACACTTTAGGTAGATTTGACACTGTAGCAGTTTGATATTGCTTATGAATCCCCAAAATAGATATTGGATTGTGTTTGTAAACAGCTCTGTTCCTCTGGGCAATTTAAATTGTATTAAATTCAGAAGTTTCACTTTTACATGATTAAATTATGATTAGGGCTTTCATTGGGCCATGTCAGTAGGATGTTGAGTCCCTGCCCCTTTGGTAGGTAGGGACTCACAGAGAAAATGACATGGCAGAAGAGAAAGTTATAGTTTTGATATTCATGTTTTCATCCTGGACCCCAGGAAGTAAATAAACAGAGAAGCAAATATGTGAGGAAAGAGAGAAGGCTCCATTAGACACAAAAGGGGCCCCAGGAAGAGAGGCAAGCTGTTTGTCTGATGGTTTTAAGCTGGCCTTTTGGAGAGTGCAGTGCAGCTGAGCCCAGAAAGAAACGAACCCCAGGAGAAGGGCAAGACTTGTTCCAGCCTGTGGATGAGATTGGAAGAAGCTGGGACCACAGAGTCTTGGGAGGAGTAGGAAGACTGAAACCTCACAGACATTGCCCACCATCTTGTCAATACATGGCAACAGACTCTCGGTGAGGAATTACCTCTTATGGTACCTTGATTTGGACTGTTTATGGCCTTGTTAATGTAAGCTTCTACCCCAAATAAATACCCTTAATAAAAACCAATAGATTTCTGGTGTTTTGCATCAGTACCCCTTTGGCTGACTAAGACAGAATTTGGTACCAGAGAGTGGGGTTGTGCTTTTACAATTACCAAAATCCTGGACTAGTTTTACAAATGGGTAAGGGGTATTTTTTGGATGAATTGTGAGATGCTTGATACAAAAGGCCTAGGTTTTTTTCTAAAGGCTGTTGGTAGAGATATGGATGCTAAAGAATCATTTTATGAAGCTTTAGAAGTAAATGATGAAACTCTTATTGAAAACTGGGGGAAAGGTGATCCGTGTTTTAAAGTTGCAGAGAACTTAACAAGATTAACTCCTGATGTTATATGGAAGGCAGAATTTGAAAACAGAAGGCTGGGGCATTTAGCTGAAGAACTTTGCAAAGTAAACTCAGAGAATGTGGCTTGGCTTCTCCTTGCAGCTTATAGCACAATGCTAGGTGAGAGAGGTAAGCTAAGGACTGAACTGTCAGGCACAAAGGAACCAGAAACTAATTCTGGAAATTCCAAGCCTCAGGGAATCAAGCTTCCTTATGACAGTGTCCCATTTGAGGACTTAACTAAATTTGGAACTGGTAAATCAGGGTTGAAGATGAAGTTATCTATGAATCCTTGTGGAAGCTCTTACTGTCTGATGGATTGGACTTCTGCTTCTTGCATCCTAAACCAACAAGCTTTTTGAGAGAGCTGTATGAGCAAAAATACTGTCAACTTGGACTAAAAGGGACATGGAAGGGAGAGATTAATGGGGAAATGACTTCAAGAAGAAAACCATGGAAGCTGAGATCTGTAATTAAGACATCTTTTTGGGCCAAGAGAGGACCACCACCCAAGTGTTCAGAGATGGTGATTTTTCCAGGCATTTGAAGAGGGTGTATTTTCCACCTGATGTTCAGGGAAACTTTTGCTTCCCCAGGGTACAGAGAGCATGGAATACACTCCCCAGGGATTAGGGAGGTTGAAGTCAAAGACCCATAGTTTAAGAGGGTCAGGCCTGTCCCCCATGGATTGAGGAAGGCCAGGTCACCAACTCATTGCTCTGATAGCATTGGGCCTGTATGCCAAAGATTAGAGAGGGTGTTGTATTCACTTCTCTATGCTAGGGGGTTTAAGAAGCTAACACAAAGATTAGGTAAAGTGTGGCCATCACCCCAACATGCTTGGATGTTGCAGTCTGGAGCTTGGTCACCACCCAGATGCTTGATGAGGGTGGAACCAAGAAAATGGCCATATGGCAAGCCTGAGGAAAGGGTGGGTCCCCATGTGTTCCCAGTGAGAAGAAACCATCACCTTAAGAATGACTTATAGACATTGACATCTAAATTAAGTATGCCATGCAGGTTTACAGAACTATAGGAGACCCATGACTCATGTTTCACTCCCAATTTTTTCTTACTTAAAGCACTGTTTATCCTTTGTCTCTTTATTTGTATTTTGAAAGGAGATAACTGGTTTTGTAAGTTTAGAAGTCTACAGCCAGATGGGACTTTGCCTCAAGACATACTGTATTTCTTCAAACTGATTGTTATTTGATTCTGTATTTAGCATTGCACTGATTTAAGGATTTTTTTGAATATTGTAATGTCTTTTTGCAATTCAGAGGGTGGATATAGCAGTTTGATATTACATATGAATTCCAAAGATAGATATTGGATTATGTTTGTGAATTGGTCTGTTCCTCTAGACATATTAGATTAGATTGGATTCAGAGCTTTCACTTTTACTTGATTAAATAATGATTAAGGCTTTGATTAGGCCATGTCAGTGGGACAATGTATCCACTCCGTTAGTAGACAGGGACTCACATAAAAATCAGCATGGCAGAAGAGGATGTTAGAATTTTGATGCTGGAGTTTTGATTGTGGACCATGGGAACTAAATATACAGAGAAGCATATATGTGAGGAAAAAGAGAAGGCTTCTTTAATCATGGCAGAGGCCCTGGAAAGATATATAAGTCATTCACCTGATAATTTAAACGTGGCCTTGTGGAGAGAGGAGAGCAGCTAAACCTGGAGAGAAATGAGGCCTGGGAAAGAGATAAGAATTGTCCCAGCCTGTGGCAGAGATTTGAAGGAAGCTAGGACCATGGAGTCTTGGGAGAAGGAGGAAGATTGAACCATCACAGACATTTCCCACCATCTTGCATCAACAGACTCTGGGTGAGAAACTACCTCTTATGCCACCTGGATTTGGACTCTTTAGGGCCTTGTGACTCTTTAGGGCATCTACCCCAAATAAATACCCCTTATAAAAACCAAGAAATTTCTGGTTTTTGCATCAGCACCCCTTTGACTGACTAATGAAATACCTTTAATATCACTGTCTTCTCAACTTTATGGGTTTCTGATGAGAAATTGGCACCTACTCATTGCAGATCCCTTGTATGTGATGAATTGGTTTTTTTCTTATTGCTTTCTAAGAGAAGTTCTATTAGAATTTATTCTGGTTGGAGTGTGTTATGTTTCTTAGGCATGTATACTGATGTCTTCCATAAGGTTTGGGATATTTTCAGCCATTATTTCCTAAAATATTCATTCTGTCCCTTTTCCTTATTGTTTTCACCCATGATGCATATGTTTGTGCACTTCATGCTTTCATTCAAATCCCTGAGACCCTACTCAATGTCTTCAATTCTTTTCTCTACATGTTCTTCTGTCTGTAAGCTTTCATTTTCCAATCTTCCAACTCACTGATTCTTTCTTCTGCCTGTTCAAATCCCATTTATAAGACTTTATTGTGTTTTAATCTCTTTATTATACTTTTCAACTCAGTAATTTTTTATGTTTCTTTTTATAAGTTCAAATATTTATTTATGCTCACTCATTGTTTTCTTAATATCTGCTATAATTTTAGCTGTATTTTCTTTCATCTCCTTTAATTGATTCAGGAGATTTGTTTAAATATATTTGATTAGCTCTTCCAAATTCTGTATCATCTCTGACATTTTAATTTGTTCCTTTGTCCCATTTCTTTACATGGCTTATCATTTTTTTTTTTTGGTGACATCTAGACATCAGATTATATTAAACTGTTTACTCTGAATGTCATTTTCTTTCTTTAACATAAGGTTTCATTGTTGATTGTCTTTGTGTTAAAGATCTTATTTGATCATTAGTCTGTTTTATTCTAGTCCTTTAGACTAGCCAATATTTAACTGACCAGATTTTTTCAGCTCTTCCTCTGTTTCTTGACCAGGAAATACTGTATAGTTTTTAATATTTCACTTCTAGTTCAACTGTTTCACTTCCAAGAGAAAGCCTCTTTCCTCTGTTCCTTATCCAGGAATCTTGATCATTCTCTTTTTGTTTCTTTGTTTTGCATCTAAAGTTTTTTATATTCCTTTCATTGTCTATAGCTACTTTTGCCAGAGAGCACATTCTGGGAATGGACCACTTAGCTGTTTGAACTTCAGAGCAACATGATTCTTGACTTGGTTTTATTCTATAGTCCTTTTAAAATGTTATGTCAGTCATTTTATTTCAGTAAAGGGGGTTATTTCCCATTCTGATTTTTATTAATGAATTAGGTCTCAAGTCTCATGTTTTAATTCTGTGGCAAAATGAAATGAAAAGGCTGCTGTTACATTATAGCTTTCTTAATTCCTTAATGTTGTCAAAAGGTATTTTCTAATTTATCACAAATATCTCCTATTTTTCTTTCCATTTCCATTATTGCATTTTGTTCTGTTCAATCAATTTTTTTGGAAGATATATTTTAGTTATAGCTTTGAGGAGGTTTTGCTCTATGTTGTGAGCCATTTTTTTGACAAGCACATTTAATGTTGAAAGAGGAGCCTTTCTGGGTCAGTTCAATCAGTTTTACTGTCCAAGATGTAGAATTTAAGATTCTAATCAACATGTTTTCAAGTTGAAATTCATCAGTTAACACTGATTCATATGCATACAAAAGAATTCTAAATTCATATATGAATATTTGTTTGTCTTATTTGGTTTAGAGATGTCTTTATATCATAGCTCTTAATTTAGTTTGGGTCCATAGTTTAAATTCTAGAGTTGTCAGCATCTCTATCTCATGTGAAGGGTGTGTCTTCAAGGCACCAGGCATTGTTGGGTTTGTGGAGAGTCTTTGGGAAAAGATAAGAGTTCTAGATGAGCAGAAATGAAGAGAGGAGTTGTCAGAATTTTAGAAGCTGAGAGAGCAAAAGAATAAGAGGGAAGAGAGAGATCTGGAAATTGGAAAGTAACTGCAATACAAGAAGAGGTACGATGTACTAGAATAATGAGTCTAGTCATTACTTAAGTTTTCAAATTTCTTATTAGCATTGTTAAATAAATCTTTAATGAAGCAATTTTTATTCAGAACTTCATTTGGAGGCCTTTGTATAACAGTAAAAAATGCTATCCTTTGGACGTGAGGAATCTTATTCCCTTTCTTTTTTTAGGTGACTCCTAAATGAACAATTTCTTTAAGTCAAATGTTCCCCAAAGTGGCCACCAAAAGTCCAAAATATTCTGGATGAAGTTATGCTATTTGGAAATATGCTTGGAACATATGATGGCAATAAGTACATATGTAAGAAACAGGATTTTTTCCTGGAGGAGGGGAGGCTTCAAATAAAGAGGACCCAAGGATAGCCAGCAACATTCTGTCAAAATGTATTGCTCATCCATTTCTTGTCTTAGGCCCCCAACGTGACACATGTACACTGCCAAATTAAATCCTGACAATCCATGTCCCTACCAGGTGGAAGAACAGATAGTGCTCTCTTGGATTAAAGACAAGCTCTAAGGACAAAATCATGATAGAATGAGAACCTTATCCAATCATTTTAGTTTCATGCAGCAAAATATTTCCAAATGGATACTCACCTGGTGAGAACCTCAAACTCATCAGTCTTTGAGGCTTTGAGATATGATGCTACTTATTACAACTGCACAAGGAAACTCTCTGAGTAGTGCAACTAGTGGAAGACTGAAGTTCACAAAAATAGACAATGCAGACCAGTTAACAGTCGAGAGTCAACATATAAATAGAGAAATAAATGAAGAATGCTGAAATGTGAACAAAGGCTATTTATTCAGAACTTATAGCATGGGAAACAATCACCTTCACTTGAATTTCGCCGAGACTTAAAGTCAGGCAAGGAAATGGGAAAGTTGTATAGTTGAATAAAATGGGGAGGGGAGAACTTCAGGTAGGTCTTGATCAGAAGCTGTTAGCATGGGGAGGCTAAGGGGAGGTTAACTAGAAGTGTGACATCCAATGAGATTGCTTGGGAGAGCATATTTGCCTTTGTTCATTTGACCCCGAGTTGGAGGTGGATGCAAAAATTAGGAAAGCTTTCAATTATTTATTAATCTTTGCTACTGGGTGAATTTTTACAGGAATTTCGGTTTGACTTCCTAAAATATTTACTGTTTTTACATCAATTTTTGCAGATTGTGGGTCATAGTTTCCTTTTCTGATTACTGCTGATAGTGGGTCAGAGTTTCTTGGTCATTTTCATGTCTATATTCAGCCTCTCATATCTTAAAATATGAGACATAAACTTAGATCATTAAAAAGCTTAGATCATAGCTCTGGCATGAATTAGTCCTTAATTTCTCCAAGACCAAGTCTCCTCATCCTGGAAACATAACCCATTTTATATAGCAAAAAATCAATATATATAATGAATCACAAAAATCTAAAACCATAATATATGTCTCAGATAATCTAGCACATATGTTTACAGTCATCCAAATTCATTATACATCTACTCTGTCTAAATCGTGATATGTAGTGTTTGGAATGCATTAGGTATACATTTTGAGCTTATTCAAAGTACTCTTATACAAAATGATTAAAAGTATGCTGAAATGCCATAGTCATGTAGAGAAGTAGAAATTAAAATTATAAGCCTCTTGAGGACTTCATAAATGATGTAATTTTGTGAATTCTGATTATTAATATATATTTACTCAGATGAAATAGTAATGCGCACATACACATGCACACACACATATGCCTTGGACACAAGAAGAGAAATTTAGTGTGGGCAGACAAAGAAAAGCCTGCAAAAATTTTATTTTTTCCAATGTTCTATACACTTCTGATTGGCAGCCAGGCTATAAACAACAGATCTGGTGAAAATTCCTCATTGTGTAGAAAAGCAAAATGATGTCAGAAGTAGTGAAATGATTTTAATCACCACTCATGTTAATTTATTCAAAAATACTTTTTTTGACTTTTTCTTTCTTTTGGTTTTTTTTTTTATTAGTTGTGACTTAACAACACTGATGACATTTCCTCAGGTCAAGCCTTTGGGTTGAGCAGGATTTCTGACCAATGACTTGAAAGAGATGAGTCTTCTGTCCCTATATTTAGGAATAGTTGAGCTGCCACCTCATTGCAAGAAGGTGTGTTCTTCAGAGTCTGCCTACTATTCCAATGCTTGGAGAGGCAGGGACATAGTTTTGTATTTTTTGCAGAGAGAAGAACCACTGTCCAGATTCTTGGAAAGGGATGGCTGTCATTCCAGCCGACCAAGAGGACAAAACATTGATCCACAGATGATTCTTGGACCTTGAAATCTAAATTCAAGGCTAGAGTTCAAATTTGTTTGAGAAAATTAATATCATTTTCCTTCAAATTTCTCTCCTCTGGAATGGGGTTGTTTATCCTAAGACTGTCCCACTGTTTTATTTTGGATTCAGAGAAATTGTTTTCCAGGTTTCACAGATCCACAGAAAAAAGAGAAATTTTGTCCTAAGGTTGACCATACTGCAACTGATTTTGATGAGTATTTGGACTTTGAGTTGTTACTGACATGACGTAAAGATTTACAGATGTTGGGATGCATGGATATATTCTGCATGGCAGAAACCCATGTCTTTTTGTATTTCAGAGGGTAGAATGTGTTTGATTAAATTACAGACCCTAATTTAGTCATGTTCCTTATTTTAATCCCTTTATCTGTGGGTTTAAACACTTTTGTAAATAGGACACTTTGAATATATTCTTTTCATTTAAGATGTGTCACAAATGAATGAGGGTGGGTCTTATTACTGAGGACTTTATGAAGAGAACACATTGGAAAACACAGGCTGGAGAAGGCCATACAGGAAGAAGTTAAAAGTCAAAGGAAGAGAGATATTCATGGGCAAGGAAGCACAGATACAAAATATAAATGAATTCATAACAACATAAGGGAACATACTTAACAATTACAGTCTTTGTTTCTCTAACAGGTAACATGATATAGCTAGTATTTATAAGTACTTACATCCACTACTTATTTCATATTCCCTTTACCCTCAGTAAGTACCTCATGGTCTTTTCCTTCATGAAGTGACACAAACCTTCACTCCTGGAGAACTTAGCCCATTAGTAATCAAGGATAGTTTGAGGTTTTTTTTTTTTTAATTTTCCATTGACTTAATCACAGTGCATAGTATTTCTCACTAGGGAATCACTAGGGAATCTCCTACATTCCACACTTGCTTTTCCTTACTACTGTTAGATGTCCAATTTTGCCTTGGTAATGAGGATCAAGTTCCCCATTAGTACAGTGACTCCCTTTTTGCCCATTGAGTCAGAAGCATGAGAATACCAAAATGACAAGCCCTCAGCTTTATGTTCCAATTCAATTAAATCATTACTGTTCCTCCTGATGGAAGCCCTCTTCCTTTTGGAGACTGCCTGGCCAGTAATGTTTAAATATGTAGGGATAAGAAGCAAAAATATTGCTAGTTGATCATGTGAGTAATAGTGATTGGTGCCATTCTCATTTCCACTCTATCATCCTGAGTCCATGAATGCTGGAAATGTGATAAATAGCACCCTAGAAAGGACAATAATCTAGAAGAAATATGGTCCATTGAAGAAAATTTAATCAGCTCTGCAAGGTACTGCTCCCTTGCTGACATAGTGATTGAGCCTTCAAAAAGCCATTCCATGGCTCTATCAATGTAGCTGATTCAGCATGATTGGTTACATGTTATGATTATTGAATCCCATGATCATGGACCCACTGGTGATATTGTACTTGCTGTAAAGTTATTTACTTGAGCAAAAGGAATGTTTGTGGAATACCAGGATGGTAGCTATGACATTCAATAAGGTGCACAGAAGACAGACATGGCAGATACCTTACCTTTTCCTTTAAAAACAAAATGCTGCCCCTTCCATGATGAAAGTGGTTTAATGTAGCCAACTTATCACCAGTTAACAGAGTGACACTTAGGGTATGGTGACATATCATGACTGAGTGTTTGTCTCTGCTGCTTTCAAATTAACACACAGCAGTGGCTATATCCAGGTCTGCCTTGGTGAGTGAAGTCCATGATGTGGAGCCCAGGCATATCCTCCATTTGAATCACAACTTTGTTCATGAGCCTTTGGAGAATGACAGGAGCAGCTAGAGAAAAGGCTGACTGGTATTATAGAACATGTCATCTAATCCACTTGATTATAAAATCCTCCTCTAATAAAGAAACAATCTATTGAGCATTTATTTCAAAAAAAATCTTCATATTTTACAACAATTCAGAAAATTCTAGGTACACACCTCTCTCCACTAACAGTCTCTAATTTTCCAATATTTTCCCTCTAAACCTTGACATTCTTGTCAAACTACTAACCACAGCTCATAAATCTATACAAATACACTTCTGACTATTTTTTCTTCCAAGCAAAATAAACTAACAGGTATACTGTTTGAGGTTCTGGCCTCTGTGAGAATTTCATCCCACAACTGTCATTTATGAATATCCTAAAAAGGGGCTGTAGTGCTGCAGCTGTCCACTTCTGAGTGTTGTTTGTATATTACATTAAACATTCTGTAAGTTTGCCCCAACTTTTCACTTCTTATGAGGCACTCCTGAAGAAGCCAAAGCTGTGGGCTGGATAAGAGAAGGTAAGGTGGAAGGAGTGGAGGTCATGGGCATTTGAGGCACTCCTTCAGTAACTTACTTGTGCCTTCAGGGCCTGCTAAAGCCTCATCTCTTATAAGCTACTCCTATTTGATGATGGGATGCTTCAGTGTTTGCACAAAGTAATGGCTTGGTGGGTCAGATATTTTATGATGGGCGGCTCAATTCTCATGGTAAGTAGGTGGATCCATGGATAAGCATTCAGCCTTTATTAAGGCCCAATTGTATACTAAATGCTGTTTTCTCAAAAGAAAAGTAATTATATGCAAAGGATGCCCAGCTTTGCCTCCAAATCTCATGTGCCTGCACTGGTGATTCTCCTTTAGAGCCATGACAAAGTCTCCTACCAAGATCTCCAAATGCTACTGGCTCTTCAAGCACCATTGGATATGCTGGATCATTATGGCCCATGTGACAAAGCAGCTTGCATAACAATCTGGAACTGTTGCAAAGCATTCTCTTCTTCCAGTACCCAATCAAACTTGACAGTTTTTTTCTGTTACTCAATAAATTTGTCAGAGGAGCACAAAAGAGAGAAGATTCAAGTAAATAAAATCAGAAAAATAAGCAGAAAGATATTGCCATGGAACCCACAGAAATAAGAAAGATCATAAGATGAAACTATGAACAACTGTTCATAGAAAAGGAAGATGAAATGAACAAATTCCTAGAAACACATGAACAACCTATACTATCCCTAGAAGAAACAGAATACCTCAACAAACCAATCACATGTAAAGATATTGAAACAGTCATCAAAAACCTCCCAAGTGGATGGTACATTTTTTCAACTGATATGTAAACATCCACATGTAAAAATATTATTAATAGGGAAGGGGGAAAAAGAGGAGGATGTTGGATATATGGGAATCCCCTATATTTTGTGTGCAATCTTACTGTGATGTAAAACTTCTCTGAAGACAATATATATATAAAAGTAAGGCACTTGAGAGGAAATGGAAGAAAACGCCACTGTACATACAGAACAACTGATATTACAGTGATGAAAGGAAAAACATCAAAAAATAATGTTTGTTTTTTTAAATATCCCAATCTTTTTTACTTTATTTGTCTTAGTTTCTCTAAATTATTATGTATTTTATTTCTTATGTTTAAACCTATTATTATTATTTCATTTTCCTAATAATCATATTTGACAATATTCCTGGCTTCATTTTTGAAGGGGTTTTGGATCACAGAAGGGATACAACTATAGCAGGGGAGGATCAATGGCGTGGGGTGTCAGTGATGGGAGATACATGGGAGGAAGTTCACCTGGGCATACAAATAAGGTATATAAACCTGTTCAAATGTTCACAGAGCATTGCCACAGTGGGTGGAGATAAACACAACAACTGAAAGATTATTGAATTCCCATCCTGGGGATTTCTGCCACATTCTCTAATGGAACAGCAACAATCCCCCAAGTGCAGGGGCAATGATTGTGGAGAGGATGGTCCAGTAATGGGCCCTTGAGGTTGATGAATATGCTTGTGAGAAAATGACATGGCAGAGGAGATGGTTTTAGTTTTTGATGCTGGAGCCCTGGGATGTAAATACACAGAGAAGAATAACATAGAGAAATACAAATAGCTCATTAGACACAGCAGAGGCCCTAGGAAGAGAGATGAGCCTGGTAGTCTATAGCTGACCTTGTCAAGAGAACTGAGCAGCTGAGCTCAGATAGAAATGAGCCCCAAGGAGAGAAAGACGCCTTATACAAGCCTACAGCTGAGACTGGAAGAAGATGGGACCATGCAGCCCTAAGACGAAGAATGATGGCAGAACCCTCACAGGCATTGCCTTCTATGCTGCATCAACATGTGGCAACACACTTTGGGTGAGAAAGTATCCCTTATGGTACCTTGAGTTGGATACTTTAAGGCCTTGTGACTGTGAGTTTCTACCCCAAATAAATATCCTTTATAAAAGCCAAAAGAGTTCTGGTACTTTGCATCAGCATCCATTTCTCTGACTAATAAAGACATTTTAACAATATTTAATCTTAAAATCCTTGAACATGGAATATTCTTCCATTTATTTATGTCTTCTTTGAGTACTTTCAGTAATGTTTAACAGTTTTTTTTAGTATAAGTCCTTTACAACCCTGGCTAAATTTCTTTCTAATTATTTGATTTTTTACATTTCCTTTAGTATATAGAATTTTATTACAGATGTTTTTAAAATTGTTAAATACTAATGTAGAGAGGCATCAATGAATTTTTGTTTTGATATTGTACCCTCCACTTTGATGAATTAGTTATTAGATATTAGCATTGTTATAGATTTTGTGAATTTTCCATATATAGGATCATATCATCTGCAAAGAGTGATAGTTTTATTTCTTCCTTTCCAATAAGGATTCCTTTTATTTCTTTTTCTTGCCTAATTACTCTGGCTAGACCTGACACTACAACTTCTAATACTACTGTATTAGTCAGCCAAAGAGGTGCTGATGCAAAATACCAGAAATTTCTTGGCTTTTATAAAGGCTATTTATTTGAGGTAGCAGCTTACAGTTACCAGGTCATAAAGCATAAGTTACTTCCCTCACCAAAGTCTGTTGTCACATGTTGGAGCAAGCTGGCTCTCTACATCTGCCAAGAGTTCAGGCTTCCTTGCTTCCTCTCTTACTGGTGCTTTTTTCTCTCCAGTCTCAGCTGCACCGGCTCTCTCCACAAGACTAGTTGTAGACTACCAGGTGACTGGCTCAGTCTTTCTCCACAGATCTTGAGTCTTTCAGGGCTCATCTGCTTTGCTCTTCTGTTTCCTTACTTTTGGGGGCTCCAGCATTAAAAATCCAACTCTCTTCTTTGTCATGCAGTTTCCTTGTAAGGCCCTGCCTACAAAGGTGTCAGAGTCTCAACATCCTACTGATGTAGCCCAGTCAAAGCCCTAATCATAATTTAATCACATTCAGGTGCAGACCTTGTACAAACATAAAGTAAAATCTATTTTTTTGAATTCATAAACAATATCAAACTGCAACAACTACTGTTGCAACTACTGGAATCGAATTGAGAGTTCTGATATAGATCCTCGCATATACAGTCATCTGATATTCGACAAGGCTACCAAGCCCAATCAGTTGGGGGAGAATGGCCTCTTTAACAAGTGGTGCTTGGAAAACTGGATATCCATTTCCAAAAGAATGACAGAAGAATACCATCTCACACCTTATACAAAAATCAACTCAAGATGGATCAAAGATATAAATATAAGAGCCAAAACCATAAAGACCTTGGAAGATAATGTAGGAAAGCATCTACAGGACCTTTTAATAGGAAATGGTTTCATGAACTTCACAGCCAAAGCACGAGCAGCAAGCGAAAAAATAGATAAATGGGATCTCCTCAAAATTGAAAACTTCTGCACCTCAAAGGAAGTCATTAAGAAAATAAAAAGGCAGCCTACCAAATGGGAGAAAATATTTGGTAAACATATATCTGATAAGAGCCTAATATCCTGCATATATAAAGAAATCCTAGACCTTGAAAATAAAAAGACAAACAACCCATTTAAAAAATGGGCAAGTGACCTGAAAAGACACTTCTCCAAGGAAGAAATACAAATGGCTAAAAAGCACATGAAAAAAAGCTCGACATCGCTAGCTATTAGGGAAATGCAAATCAAAACCACAATGAGATACCATCTTACACCCATCAGAATGGCAGCTATCAAAAAAACAGCAGACTATAAGTGTTGGAGAGGATGTGGAGGAATAGGAACCCTCATCCATTGCTGGTGGGATTGTGGAATGGTCCAGCCACTGTGGAGAACAGTTTGGTGATTCCTCAGAAAACTAAAAATAGATCGTCCATATGACCCAGCAATTCCACTACTGGGTATATACCCAGAAGAGCTGAAAGCAAAGACACGAACAGATATATGCACACCAATGTTCATAGCGGCATTGTTCACAATTGCCAAAAGTTGGAATCAGCCAAGGTGCCCATCAACAGATGAATGGATAAGCAAAATGTGGCACATACATACAATGGAATATTACTCAGCTGTTAGAAGGAATAAAGTGCTAACACATGGAATAACATGGATGAATCTTGAAGACC
>JAQZBX010009412.1:0-46150 GCA_029593785.1 Cabassous unicinctus
TTAAAGATTTATTTATTTTATTTATTTATCCCCCCCTTGCTGCTTGTGCTGCTGTGTCCATTCGCTGCGTGTCTTCTCTGTGTCTGCTTATCTCCCCCTTGCTGTGAGGTCTTGCCGCACCAGCCCACAGCGCCGCGCGAGCCGGCCTGCCCTCACAAGGATGCCCCGGGAAGCGAACCCGGGGCCTCTCATATGGTAAACGGGTGCTCCATCCATTGCGCCACACCCCCTTCCTGCTGTGAGGTTGCTGCATCAGCCCACCGCACCGCTCAGGCCGGCGTGCCCTCACAAGGAGGCCTCGGGACGCGAACCCGGGCCTCCCATATGGTAAACGGGGGCTCTATCCACTGAGCCACACCCGCTTCCCAATAGTTGCTTTTTAGAAAACATTTGCTGTGCTAGGGTAGTAAATTTAAACATTGAAAACTTTTTTGCAAGTGTAAAACATTTCATGGTTTCTTCAAATTGTATTTAATGTAAAAGTCCTATAGAAAATGAACAGGTTTCTTCTTTCGTTATGAAATATATCATGCTGATATCATGTCTTTATATTTTACATACCTTACCAAAGTATAACATTGCTATTAGAATGCTTGTCATTTCATGTCCATTCATATATATAAACAAATACAAGCAAACATTTTCTTATGGATATATTTGAATACATTAACAAATATTCATAATTACTGTTGAAAGATTGCTTAGTGAGCAGAACTGTCAGCCAACTTTAAATTAAAACATTCAGAATATTTAACTAATAGCATAGAATGTCCCCTTCCTTACAAAGGAATCACTTCATGAGAAGTGGTAGTAATATAGTTATATTTCAGATTTCATGTTACTTATATAAAGATTGTTCAGATAATCTAACCTTTTCTTTTTTGGTGGTGATTGTCAATAAATGTGTCATTATGTTATTTGTGTATGTGTTGTAGACCCTCAAATGTACTCCTCAATTATTTTATAGTTATGTTCTCCATAATAGTTATCAAGGGTGCCCAGAATCTTTGACCTAGAAACTTTAACTAGATAAATGGAGAAAATCAAATTTAAGGTATAAAATACTAAATGTTCTATTTGTTATTCTCAGTATACATTTTAATTAAGTTGCATTTTTCACCTGTCAGATTCTAAGTCACCTTTGGAATTTAGCTAACGAACTAAAAAATAGAACCAACAATAGGTGTAGTCTGATATAACTACAATTATTTCATTTATATATTTCACAAAATTACAGCATCTTGACAACTTAATTAAAAGGCTTTTGAAATATTAGTATGACTTGAACAACAGAAATTTAATTTGCTCAGATCTAAAGTAACTATGATCATGAATCAATACAGCATATTAATGGATTTTATGGGGGGAAAATTAGAGTTCACTTTAAATATTGGCTTACAATATAACAATAATAATAGTTTGTTATTTATTTTTCCACAGTTCTTAGTGGTCTCTGTTCCAATGACTGTCCTCGTAAGATAACAGTAAGTAAACTTAACTTTCAGTTTTAAATGCTTGTGAAAATTCTTTGCATGATAAATAGATACACACAAAATAGTTGTCTGTAATGACCAAATTATTAGTGCTTTTTGAAAGTGATTAAAGTATCCCTTAGTGCTCACTAAGACTTTGCTGCTTGTGCAAAGCAGATACAGCTTAGTGGTTGAGTGCCTGCTTCCCATGTATGAGGTCCTGGGTTCAATCCCCAGTACCTCCAAAAAAAAAAAAAGACAATTTTGCTGGAAATAAAGTACCTTTCTGAAAAAATTTCTCACCTGAAGGGTCATCTCCTTTATAAAGCCTTTTCTGATTCCCTTGGAAGAATAACCACTCCTTCCATTATTTCTGGGTATCCTACTGCTATTTTGGCATAAGTAGTACTTGTTTGCACTTAATTGTTTAGATGAGATGCCCCTCCACACTAGATTGTGACCCCTTGAGGGCAAGAACCATATCGACTCTGGATAGTTGGTACATACCACAGGGTAAAGGCATATTTTGTAGTCAATTAATAAATGTTTTTGTTTTTTGAGTGTGACCTGAATACCGACTTGGTATTTAATGGCATGTTTCAGGGAAATAATAAAATATGAAAATAATTAGGTTTAGTTTTTGAAGTAGCAAGTTCATGTAAATTGTAGTGGGAATATTACATTTAATAAGAGTATGCATTTCTGTGTGAGTTTATGAATCCATGCTTTTGTGTGCGTGTGTATGTATCCCTGCGTGGTTCATCATAATAATCCTTGTTTCATAAGAAATTATCCTCTATTTAAAGATGAGGAAACTGCATGCAGGAAGTTCCTGAAGGGGATTATAAGTTGGGCTAAGCAGATCTCTTTGAGAGCAGTTTCTAGGAGGAATCCATCTGTGAGCTGTCAGCAACCAATATTTGAGGCAACTCAGGGAATAAGTGCCTCAGTACACATCCAGTACAACATGCATATGACTACCTGGCCAAACTTATATGCCTTTATATCATTATAAAAATGTAGATGTGATAATCAGAGGTTATTCAACTATTGTCAACCCAGTTCGTGAAATATTAGGACCCCATGTTCTTCTTTCTTTCTCTCATTAACTATTATACCCACTATATGGCTTTTTCATTGCATGATCAAGCAGAGAATTTTAAAATGTTAATAAGTTAAAATTGAACCCCCTCATTTTACTCAGAGAAAGTTTGATAGGAAAGGCTATATGATAAAGCAGGCTTTACTTCTAAGACCAATAATGATCCCTTTCTCAGTATCTTCAAATATAAGGCACTTTTATCCTATGGAGAACAGAATCATTTAGAAAGTCACATAAGGTAAAGGCCAGCAAGCAGAGCTACTCTTAAATCGATTACTGACAGTCCAGCACCTTTGGGCTTTTCTGCAGGTGATACATCTGCCTCCCATTCATCTGTTTATGGCATTCTTTGAAGTTCAAATCCTGTTGAACTGCCCTTTACATGTATCATTTTCCTTCCCCACTGATATTATATATCACCATTCTATGACAACTTAAAATAAATGCAGGGTACTTCCTTACTATTCCATATGTCAAATGGAATATGCCATTTGTGAAATTATCTTCTTCTGGAGAAATTGGCCCTTCTTCATATTACTTTGACATGAGATCCACTTGATCTTAGTAGAAAGTGTTATCATATTAGATACAACCTAGTGCTTGACGAAGGGGGTAAATTTATATACCATATGATATTACCATTTAGGTTAGTTGATGAGTTGAATAGCTCTTCTGCTGGCTGTTGTTCCCACCTGATACAGGCTATGGAGAAAGGAAAGAATTATTCAACTCAGCAACTAATCCCACCAAGATTCCTTATTTTCATTTTAAAGACCTCAGAATCTTTAGTTCTTATATAACTTTACCTATTCACATGGCCATACCCTGGCCTGGGCCTTACCTCCCAGAACTGGTCTACTACTTTTTTAAAGATTTATTTTATTTATTTCTCACCTCTCCTCCCCCCACCCCACCCCCATTGTTCCACACTCGCTGTCTGCTTTCTGCGTGTTCCTCTGTGTCTGCTTATCTTCTCTTTAGGTGGCACCGGGAACTGATCCTGAGGCCTTCCAGAGTGGAGAGAGGTGCTCAATCTCTTGCGCCACCTCAGCCCCCTGGTCTGCTGCGTCTCCTTTTGTCTCTTTTCTGTGTCTCTTTTTGTTGCGTCACCTTGCTGCGCCAGCTCTCCGTGTGGGCCAGCACTCTGTGTGGGCCAGTACTTTGCATGGCCCAGCTCTCCACTCAGGCCAGTTCACCGCATGGGCCAGCTTGCTTTTCACTGGGAAGCCCCAGGAATCAAACCCTGGACCTCCTATGTGGTAGATGGGAGCCCAATCACTTGAGCCACATCTACTTCCCTGGTCTACTTGTAAAATCTCAGTGTCATCTATCCAACTCAGAGTATACCTTACCTTTCCAGCCCTCTCACTCTATACCTGTTCCACTTTAAGACCTTAAACTTAGTGTCTTAAAACCATGCAAATTTATCCTTACAGTTCTGGATGTCAGTAGTCTGAAATGTATTTCACTGGGCTAAAATCAAGGAGGTGGCAGGGCTGCGTTCCCTCTGGAGGCTTTGGGGAGAATCTGTTCCCTTGCTTTTCTAGCTTCCAGAGACCACCTACATTCCTTGCTTCATGGCCCCTTCCTCCATCTTCAAAACCAACAGCATAACATCTTCAGATCTCTCACTCTGACCCTGTCCTGCCTTCCTCTTTGACTTATAAGGACCCTTAAGATTACATTGGACCATCAGATGATCCCAGGATAATCCCATCTCAGTATCCTTAATCATATCAGCAAAGTTCTTTTTGCCATGTACAGTAACATTCAGGGGTTCTGAAAATTAGGACATGGACTTCTTTGCGGGGGGGACCATTGTACAGCCTATACTATTCTAGCACATAAGGTTTTTATAAAGGTTAGAGGAATTAATGTACATAAATAGTAGTAGAGGTCCCAATACACAATAAACTAAAAAAAATTGCAGCTCTTGTTATGAATGGATGTTTGTTTATTCCCCTACCTCAATAATATTCCTCTATTGGTAGAGATAGTAAGTCTTAAATATTTGAGAAATGGTGTTCAATTGCCTTTAGTATAGGACTAGGGGTCTACTTGACTTCTACATGGCATTTTCTTATGTAAATCTTTAACATATATCAATTCAAAAATTGGTGAAACATGCATATGGGAAGATATCAATATTTTTAGTGCCATAAACATCTGACAGTTTCTTGATTTTTTTTCTTACATACCAGACTAGTATTTAATCTTTTTCTCAGTATAATTTTTTATTCTCATTATAAGTTATGGCATATTTTGGGCTTCCTCTATGTTGGTACTAGCTTCCTTCTCTGACACGTGATATTTTCTGCCAAGGAATGATGATTTTCCCCGCCTCGTACATTAGGAGTCTAGAAGCAGGCAGATAAGTACTTTTCCCCTTGAACAGCAAGAGTTGAAAACTAGTTCTTGCCGCTTCTGTAAACAAAAGAGTCTGTGTAAATTCCTTTGAAAAGAGCACAATGGGAGCAGAGACCATATCTGTTTGACTCGCCAGTATATATTATAACCTAGCCTCATGTTTAACAGATTTGTCAGTTGAACCTTGTTCCACTGAACTTAATTCCTGTATCCACACTCATCCCTTTTGCTTTTCCTTTTGACTAAAAATCATGCAGGGGAGTGGATGTGGCTCAAGCGGTTGAGCACCTGCCTCCCACATGGGACATCCTGGGTTTGGACCCCAGTGCCTCCTAAAACAAAAACAAAACCAAACAATAAGCAAACAAATGAAAAAATCAACTCAGGGGAGCCCACATGGCTCAGTGGTTGAGCACCAGCTTCCCATTAAAAAAAAAAAAAAAAAATCAAGCACCAGTTGTGCATGGGGCCAACATACTTTCATATGTCAGTCTTCTCAGGAATTTTGTTGCTTATTCTTTTTTGCCTGTATATTCTCACTCAACATATCAGTACCTTCCCTTCAGCATTTAAGGGTGCCCAAATCACTCTTATCTATAAATGCATACATATGTACCTTCCTAAACCCCACTTCCCCTCTACCTACTATACCCTATGTTTTCTCTTCAGAGCCAAACTTATCAAAAGTTAGAGCTCTCCGATTCCTCGCCTCGATATTCCTTAACATTACCACTTTGTAACCTAGCCTTTGTTTCTTGGTTCCCAGTGCTTAGTCCTAGCACTTTTCACTTCTATTCTGTAGTTGGTAAATTATCAGGGTTAAGTAATAGAAGAGGCGAGAGTGTGTCTTATTTATTATTCTGTCTTCACTCTCAAGCAGTAAATATAAAGACAATGAATATTTCATGTATAAATAAATGAGACTTCCCTAAAATTTGTTTTTTAATAGGCCTTCAAGAGGCAGGTGTGGCTCAGTCGATAGAGCTCCCATTTACCATATGGGAGGCCCCGGGTTCGCTTCCCGGGGCCTCCTTGTGAGGGCAGGCCGGCCCTCGCGGTGCGGTGGGCTGATGCAGCAAGACCTCACAGCAGGAGGCGGGTGTGGCTCAATCGATGGAGCCCCCGTTTACCATGTGGGAGGCTCCGGGTTCGCTTCCCGGGGCCTCCTTGTGAGAGCAGGCTGGCCCGCGCGGCCCGGTGGGCTAATGCAGCAGGACCTCACAGCAGGGGAGAGATAAGCAGACACAGAGAAGACACACAGCGAATGGACACAGCAAAACACAAGCAGCAAGGGGGGGATAAATAGATAAATAAATAAATAAATAAATAGGCCTTCATTGATAAATTTACCATATCATCTCTCATCACAATAATATAATCATTGTCAAGTTTGAACACTTGCAAAATACAAGCTATTCACAAGAGAAGTGCATTCTGCAAAGCTCTGATACAAAGGAAAAACATCCTTTATTTCTCTTCCCAGAAATACTTCATGATGAGACCCAAATGTTTCCATTATTACTACTACAAACACATTTTTAATGTATGTACCAGAACAAGGTGCCTTTAACACTTTTTTCATTCTTTCAATCAGAAAATTCTCAGGCTTTTTCATGTTTTATTTAAGGATTTTCTGACAAAGTATAAGCCAAGTAATTGTCTCTTTGTCTTTATTTTAGTTAAGTGGATTACTTTATTTAGTACTGTATTCTCTATTCTTTAAAGGATGATTACAACTGATTTATTTATTTGCATTTTCTTAAAATGTAATTCTCCAATTCTAAATATTTGCCTTTCTTCTCACCACTGAGAGTGGTAATATCATGCTTCCTGTTCTAAAGATAGAAAAATGACATGATCATTTTGTGCCTTTGATATGCCTGTTTACAGTTCTTAACAATATGTCCTATATGTTCTTGCAGTTTTTACCATCCAGAGCTAATGATACTGAATATATTTTGTCTTCATTGTAGGACCACCAAGACCTTGAAACAAAACCTTAGATAATCAGATAATTGACACAGACATAAAAGCCATCAAGATTTGTCTAGGCTACTCAAAAAGCCACTGAAAACTATAGAGGTGTTCCAACCCTGACTTTGTCAGTCAGCAGGCATACAGAGGGCAGTTAGTTAAAAAAGAAAAAAATCTGTGTAATTGAACCCTTAAACTGCTTTACACCAATATGACACATCCTAGAATAAGAAAAAGGAAGCCGATAGTAGTACTTTTTTACTAATATGGAAAACTTGAGCAATAACTAATATTTTTAAATTTTAACTTTTCTGAATTCATTCAAACAGGGATCAGACAGGAAAGGATAAGGCAATCTGTGAGAAATGTGTACTAATATTTTCTCATGGAAAGTGAAAAGGAACAGCTAATGTCTCAATCCTTTCCTACCAGAATTTATTAAGTCAGGTTACTGAATGTTTTCCATGAAAATATATATCTGGTTTATAAAAAATTTCAAAAATAGAATTCATTTTTAAAAACTCTAGTATGTATTCGCTTCTTTAAGCAAGAAACTTTACATTTACATAACTTAAATATATATAAATTTCAGACCTGGAAAATCAGGGTCATCCACATCTACCTAATTTTACTTAACTCTAAACATGACTGTCTCCCATGTGAGCTGGAGTGGTAGAAAAAAGACCTATGTATTCTTTGAAGTCCTTTGCTGACAGTTCTGTCATTCCTTTAGTCCTTTGCATGATGTGTGTGAATTGCTCATTTAAGTGCACACAGCCCAGAATTCTGGACCAGTCCCTGGGAGCAGTCTAATTGCAGTAGTACTCCAGAACACTTGGTACCCAGCACAGTTTTATTGCTTCAATTCTCCCTGAGTGTAACCTTCTCAACTTTTCATTGCCCAACTGTTCTAGGCATAACATATATCATTGTAATTCAGTGATGTCATCCCAGACTGCCGACCTTAATTTTGCCCCTACATTTGGAATATTATTCTACAGGTTTCAGTTTGTTTTAACAGGTGCTTACAGTCCATAGGTTAATCCAAATTGTTTACCATCATGCTTTATAGTACCTGTGTGCTCATATCCATTATTCCAAGTGCCGATTTTAAAATGTATCCATAATTATAAGCATTTACAGCTGTATGTATAATCATGTTTATTCTGTATATAGTCCCAGGTGAAGTACATGCCAAATACAGAACACAGGACAATTCTCATGACATCGGGACGCTGGCTTCTTGGTCTCCAATTTGTTTCTTTTGTTGGTGAAATCTAGGATCCCTCCTTTGGCTCCTATAAATCATAGTATGTGTCCTGGTCATGGCCAGTACCTTTTTTACTCCTTGATTTTCTCTAGTCACAGGAAACTGCAGAGTTCAAAAGAAATCTCCAGTATTAATGATAATATTACTTCTCTAGTATTAGTAATACTAATTAGTAATACTTCTTCTAGTATTCTAAAAGAGGATATTGACCCAGAGAACATATGGCCAGGGCAGATGGAGTAAAAAGCTGTAGGAGCACAAAAACTAAAAAAAATCAGCTTATTGAAGATAAATATACTTTTTGATAAAGGTAGGGAGGTGCACTAATACAGAGCCACTTACCATAGGTTGCATCCTAAAAAGTATATCTGTCAAATACCACTTACAAACCAGGAGAAAAGCACTGAGCCTTTTTCTGTCCAACTCAGAATTTAGATATCTGACAGTTTAACAGAAGAAATTGTCTCCTGAAATTCTGAAATACTTGGTAATTATTCACTTCATATAGGAATTTAGAAGCAATTGCTTATTCTCTGTATCATTAAAAGTATGCCTTTGTATACCTTTTCCTTACCTCATGTATATAGAAAACACTTCTAAACATTAACACACATCATTGGCACTTAAACCTTATGTTTGAGTGGATAAACAAATATTTGACAAAGTTTATGATTTCTGCTTTGTTTCTTCTGTTGGATAGAACAGGGGTCAGCAAACTACAGTCTGTGAGTCAAGTCCAGCCTGCCTGTTTACATAATTCACTCATTTACATAATGTCTGTGCTACTTTTGTGCTATAACAGCAGAGTTAGGTAATTGTGACAGAAACCTTATACTCCACAAAGGCTAAAATATTTATTACTACCTTTCTGGCCCTTTACAGATAAAGTTTGCTGACCCTGGGCTACAATAATAACTGCAGTAGAAAGTAAAAGTTACTCTCAACTTTCTCTGATTTGCTGCATGTACTGACTACTACACCTAAATTCTTTAAGCCAGCATCCTAATTATCCATTTTATCAGTCAGTTTCCTTTTCTGAGATGTTCCTTCCAAATCCTTTTTAAATTAAGCCTCTTTGTTGTTTTTTCAAAAAACTTAACACGTTTTCCTATCTTCTTGTGACTGCATAAATTGTAGTATTCTTTCATTTAAACTACCCTGCATTTACTGCCCAAGATAAGACTGCTCCTCTCTTTTTCCTTATTTCTTTGAAATTTAAGTCACTTACAAATTAAAATTTGCTTGTAATTTTTAATAAAGTTTGTTTAATGTCAAAATATCTTTATTTTCTGGTGTATTCCACTTGCCTCTTTGTTTCTCAAGGCATGTCTGCGCCCTTGGACATTCCAACAAGATCCTACATTCCACGTATATACTAGTTGACAAGAGACCCTGAAGTTTGCCATTAAGAGAAAAGGTCATGTTTTATTTCATGGTTAGGGAGGAAAAATGAGCATTCTGATGTCATAATGATACATGCCATGTGAAAACAAATAGTTACATAATATACTTTAAGATCATACCTTTTAGAGTTACATAAAGTAAATCTAAAAGTTGCAGTTTATATCAAACAATTCAAACAGCTTCTTAATGATCCCAGCCTGAATCTTTCTCTGCCTTTCAATTCTGTACAGCTGCCCCAGTCCATTGCTTTGCATTTGTGTTGGTTGAGACAATTTTCTGTACCACTAAAAGCAACTGAAAATAATGATAAGTGTTTCAAATACTGTGTTTTTTGGTGGTGTGTTTGTTTTTTGTTTGTTTGTTTTTTCACACTCAACTGAATTAATGGTTTTATTCTCTTCTACTCAAATGCAGTTCATATAAGAAGGTTTACTTTACACTAAATACTTTAACATGCTGCCATTTTTATTAGTTATACAAAGTATAATCCCAACAGATCAGTGGTTCATAAAGAGAGGTCCCCAACCCTCCAAGCATGCATCTCTTGGGAGCTTGTCAGAAGTGCAAATTCTCAGGCATACTCAGCCTAACCAAATCAGAAACTCTGAGGGTGCAGCCAGTGAATCTGTATTTTATCAAGCCCTCCAGGTGATTCAGATGCATGTTAAACTTTAAGAACCATTAGACTAGATTTATAACCCTACATAAAATACATTAAATAAAACAAGAATGTAAAGTTTACAAATATTTTTTGTTTTGGTCAAAATAATTTATGCTCAGTAATTCAACATAATTGAAAATGAAATTTCAACACTTCATTAAGAAAAATGACATTAACTGTGTGGCCTAAATAAAAAATAAAGCCCATACATATTCAGCATTTACTATGTACCAGACACTGTTCTAATTATTTTAAACATGTTTACTCACATAACCCTCACTATAATACTATGAGTAGATACTATGACTATCCCTAGTTTAAAATGAGGAAGCTGAAACACAGAGAAGTTAAATGACTTTCCTTTAGTCACAAAGAAAGTAAGTGAGAAAATAAGAGGGAAAAAAAAGTAACAGGAGAAATCTGAACCCAGATTATCTAACTCTAAAAACTAAATTCTTATTTTCAGAATTTGAGAAACTAAAACAATTTCATGGCATGAAACATATACAATAAACCCACAGACTTTGATTTATTAAAATAATAACACCTTCAAATTATGGGTTTATAAAAATTGGGATTTTCTTTCAACCAGGGCTTAATATATCCCAGATATGTAAAAGGCATGAAAGATAACAGCAGTACTCCAACACCTCTACTTTATTAGAAGAGACACAAAGTAAAAATTATTCCAGATGTTCTTGTACTTTCTGTAAACATAACCATTTTTAGTACATTTTGTACAAAACATTCATATGGAGGTAAATGGCACTATTTTGGGAGGGGAAAAAAACTCAGAAATGCGTAATACTATGACATATGGAATAAGAAACCAAAAGACATATAGGCACAAGTATCAGTTGTATCATTTCACTTGGGAAAGGCAAAGTGGGAGTTGAATTCCTCATGATGGTAAAGAACAGCAGTTCTCTAACTATTTGGTTTGAAGATTCAAAAGAGCTTTTCTTTATGTGAATTATATCAATCTGTATTGTTCTATTTGAAATTAAAACTGAACTATTTTAAATGTTTATTAATTTATTTCAAAATTACAATAAATATAACCTATATTTTGTGAAAAATAACTATTTTCCAAAACAAAAATAACTTAGTGAAAAGAAGGACCTTACTTTATATTTTTGCAAAAATCTCTTTAAAACCTGGTATAATAGAAGATAGCAGATTCTCATATCTCCTATATTCAGTTTTTTTATGATATGTTGTTGTCTTGTAAGGAATTTTATAATATGAATAGTCAGATATGACAAGGACAAGTGACACTGGAGGTATATAAAAAAAAAGTTTATTAGTACTCACAAGTCCTAGAACACAGAGGAGTAACACTCTTGATAGAGCCACACAGGGAACACATGGGAAGCATGAGGCTCCACCAAGCAGGCCAGGAAGTTACAATGGACTAAGCCTTTATAACATTACATGGTGGAGCTGTAGCAGTTGGTAAAATAAGAATAGAGATTGGGGTGTTTTTACTTGACTTTAGCAGAGACACAACCTGGGTAGGATGCAGGGAGGAGGGGGAGAAACTGTTGATCTTGTATAAAGAGGTGGTCACTGAGGGACATAACAACAGGGTCTTAGATGTGAGTGCAAAGCCCCTATGTTATTAAAATCCAGCCTTACACATATACGTAGCTGAAAAAGGAATGTTTTAATATCCTGTTGTATTAGTCAGGGTTCTCTCGGGAAACAGAATCAACAGGAGATATCTGTCAATAATATGAGATTTTAAAAGTCTCTCTCACGCAACCGTGGGGATGCACAAGTCCAGGCTCCGATGAAAGTCCAACGAAGGGTCGTTGATGAGTTTCTGGGAGAAGTTGCCTGTCCAATGATGAGCTGGGAAATTCTCTCTGAATGTTGAAATCACTTCCCCTTTTAAGTCATTCAACTGATTGGATAAAAGCGCCACCCATCGATGATGTAATCTCCCTGATTGATGCAGATGTAATCAGCCATCCAGGCAGTATACTCACTGGTGATTGAAGTCCATAAATGCTCTTGTATTACAATTAGCCCAGTGCTTGTTGGAACAAACACCTGGACAAAATTACCTGGCCGAGTTGACACATTAGCCTAACCATTACACCTGTTTACATAATTGATACTACACCAAAATTCAGCAAGTGGAATTTTCTTAAAGTGGAATTTGAAGCCCTATCAATGGACTTTCCTTTTTTTAGTTACAGTACTCACTGTTTGTTTAGGGGCATTTTTTAATTTCCATGTATTTATGTATTTCCCAAATTTCTTCCTGTTTTTGATTTCTAATTTAAATCTATTGTGGTAAGAGAACATAATTTGTACAATTTCAGTTCTTTTAAATTTATTGAGGCTTATTTTATGGTCTAGCATATGATCTCTCCTGAAGAATGTTCTATGCATACTTGAGAAGAATGTGTTTTCTGCTCTAGTTGGGTGGAGTATTTTATACATGTTTATTAACTGTAGTTTTTTATAGCGTTGTTCAAGTCTTTTTCCTTGTTTACCTTCTGCTCAGTTGTTCTATCCATTATTGAAAGTAGTGTATTGAACTATCCAACTATTGTTGCTAAACTATTTCTCCCTTTAATTGTTCATGTATTTTGGAGTTCTGTTAGTTGCATATATGTTTATAATTGTTATATGTTTCTGATGGATTGACCCTTTTATTATCATTATTAGATGTCCTCTGTTGTCTCTACTAACAATTTTTGTCTTATCAGTCTGTTTTGTCTAATATTAGTAAAGCCACTCTATCTCTCATTTCTTTGCTGTTCACATGGTCTATATTTTCCATCCTTTTACTTTCAACCTATTGGTTGTCTTTGAATCTAAAGTGTTTTCTTTGTAGGACATATTTTTCAGTACATTCTGCTCATCTCTGCCTTTTAACTGAATCCATTTACATTTAATGTAATTTCTGGTAAGGTAGAATTTACATCTTCCATTTTCTATTTGTTTCTTATATGTCTTATGTCTTTTTTCCCTCTATTACATCATTAGATCTTTTCTAGTATACCATTTTAATTCCTTTGTTTCTCTTACAATATATTATGAGTGGTTTCTTACTGGTTTCTCTGGGGATTACAACTAACATCTTAGCTTTACAACAATCTTTTTCATATTAAAATTAACTTAATTTCAATAGTATATAAAACTTTGATCCAATATACCTCTGTTCCCTCCCCCCAACTTTGTGCTGTTGTCATACAAATTATGTCTTTATGCATTATGAGCCCATCAACACAGATTATAATTGTTGCTTTATGCAGATTTTTTAAAATAAGATAAAAGAGTTACAAACAAAAATACATTTACACCATATTTTATATTTATGTATACTTACCTTTTACTGGTATTCTTTGTTTTTGTGTGTAGATTCAAGCTTACTGTGTATTATGCTTTCAGTTCAACCTGAAGGACTCCCTTTACTATTTCCTGTAAGGCTAAAAGAAATCAAGGAAGACCTAAATAAATGGAAGAACATTCTGTGTTTATGGATTGGAAGACTAAATGTTGTTAAGATGTTGATACTACCCAAAGCAATTTACAGATTCAATGCAATCCCAATCAAAAATTCCAGAAACCTTCTTTGCAGAAATGGAAAAGCCAATCATCAAATTTATATGAAAGATGCAAATATTCTCGCTGTCCTGATTTTGTGATAATCAGGGTAGGCTAAACATTCGCTATATTGGAAACCATGCATGGGTCCCCAGACCTAGTTTTTCTCCTAGTTCTGGTTTTTAGAATGCTGGTGATAAACTAAGCCTGATTTATTATATGACCATCCTGTATGGGAAAAGACTAACTTTGGGTATCTTTGGTCAACCTTAAGAGATATAGCAGAGGGACGGATGTGGCTCGGGTGGTTGGGTGTCTGTCTCCCATATGGAGGGACCTGGGTTCGATCCCTGGGACCTCCCGGTAAAAATTAATAAAAGAAAAATATAGAAGGTGTGTGGGCCACCAGGCCCCGCAAGCCACGCAACAAGATGATGACATAACAGGAGAGTGACACAAGGAAGAGCCAAGACGAGACACACCGAAAAACCAGGAACTAAGGTGGTGCAGGCAGTAGGATGCCTCTCTCCCACATTGCAGATTCTGAGGATCGAATCCCAGTGAAGACAGGAGGAGAAGGATGAGAAGAGAGGGCAGGAAACAGACACAGAGAGTTGCCCAGCAAATGGACACAGAAACAGCAAAAATGGGGGGGGGGAGGGCAAAAATGGATAAAAATAAATAAATCCTTTTTAAAAATGTATAGGGGAGGAAGATATGAACTATAGTTAGTAGTAATACTTTGACGATGCTCTTTCATGATTTGTTAACAAATGTTTCACAACAATGTAGGGTGTTTGTGGGGAGGTGATGTGTGGGAGCCCTGTATGATGTTATGCATGTTTGTTTTGTAAGTTCACAATGTTTACTGAACACTTATAGTTTATATATGTGTTCAGGTATGGATGATATACTTCAATAAATTGTTTTAAAATTTTTTAAAAAATTTATATGAAAGGGTAAGAGGCCCCGAATAGACAAAACCATCTTGAAAAAGAATGAAGTTTGAGGACTCACACTTCCTCATCTTAAAACTTATTACCAAGCCACAGTAATCTGGCATAAGGACCGACATAGACCAATGGAATAGAATTGATAGCTCAGAAATCAACCTTCACATCTATGGCCTTAGGAGTTAGCAAAGACCACTCAAGTGAGAAGGAATTCAAAAAGTGGTACAGGGAAAACTGGATCTCCATTTGCAAATGAAAGAAGAACCCCTACCTCACGCCTTATACAAAAATCAACTCAAAATGGATGAAAGACTTAAATGTAAGAGCTATAACTATCAAACTCCTAGAAGAAAATGTAGGAAAGCATCTTTAGGATCCTGCATTAGGCAGTTGTTTTTTAGACTTTACACCTAAAGCACAAGCAACAAAAGGAAAAATAGATAAATGGGACCTCCTCAAAATTTAAAAAAAAAAAAAAAAAGGGGCATCAAAGGATTTCAGCATGAAAGTAAAATGACAACCTACACAATGGGAGAAACTTTTTGGAAACTACATGTCCAGTAAGGGTTTACTATCCAGAATATATAAAGAAATTCTTCAACTTAAAAACAAAAAGACAAACAGTGAGGTTTTAAAATGGGCTAAAGACTTGAATAGACATCTCTCCAAAGAAGATAAATAAGTGGCCAAAAAGCACATGAAAAGATGTTCAATATCATTAGCAATCAGGGCAATGCAAATTCAATCAGATACTATGTCATACCCACAAGAATGGCTACTTTTTAAAAGACAGAAAATTACAAATGTTGGAGAGGATGCAGAGAAATAGGAACACTCATTCATTGCTGGTGGTAATGTAAAATGTTGCAGGCACTGTGGAAGACAGTTTGGCAGTACCTTAGAAAGTTAAGTATACAATTACCATATGACCTGGCAATCCTACTAATAGGTATATACCCAAAAGAATTGAAAGCAGGGACAAGAAGAGTTATTTTCACAGTGATATTCACAATGGCATTATTCACAATTGCCAAAAGATGGAAGCAACCCAAGTATCCATCAACCCATGCATGGATAAGCAAAATGTGGTATATACATACAATGGACTATTATTCAGCCTTAAAAAGAAATTCAATTTTGATACATGGGACAACATTGATGCATCTTAAAGACATCAGGTTGAGGAAAATAAGCTAGACACAAAAGGACAAATATTTTACAATATTTGTGATATAAAAATAATTATATTATTTTATAAAATATATATTTATATAAAATAATTAGAATAAGCAAACTCATAGCACCAGAATCCAGAATATAGGTTTCCAGGGAACGGGATTGGGGTAGGGAATAGTAAGTTAAGGCTTAAAATGTACAGAGTTCCTGTTTGGAATGATGTAAATGTTTTGGTAATGGATGATGGTGTTGATAGCACAAGATTGTGAACATAATTAACAGCACTGAAATATATACCTGAATATGGTTGAAAGGGGAAATGTTAGGTTATATAAATGATAAAAGAATAAAAATTGGGAAAAATAATCCATGTAAGTGTACTACACCAACAGTGAACCCTAAGTTAAACCATGGGCTATACTTTATAGTACAATTATAAAATTGTGATTTCATCAATTGTAACAAATTTACCACACCATTGCAGGGTGTTAATAATAGGGTGGTATAGGAATCCTGAATTTTATGTATGATTGTTCTGTAAACCCACAATTTCTCTAATTAAATTTAATAAAAGAAAAGAAAAGACATACCGCATTAGCAATGTTTGCTACTAAGCATATGAAGCAACAGGATCTTTCATATACTGCTAAGTAGAAGTGTGAAGTGGTAGTACCACTTCAGCAAAAAAAAAAATTGGCACTACTAGTTCAGTTGAAGATGAATATATCCTATGAGTTAGCAATTTCATTTTAGGTACATATTCCCAGATAAACTTTTTTAGGATGTCCCGGAATTGAACATAAAACTTTGTGCATGCAAAGCAGGCGCTCAACCACTGAGCTACACCCATTCCACAGCCCCCAGATAAACTTTGCACTTATGCATCAGGTGCATATAAAATATAAAAATGCCATGTTTATCATGGCAAAAAAATTGGAAACAAATGTCCATTAACAATAGAATGGAAAATAATCATGCTATAGTCTTGCAATGGACTACAATGAACTGCAATTACATGCTTAATCATGGGTGAGTCTCAAAATAATAAAAAAGCAAGTCACAATATATACGCATACATACAGTTTTATGCATTTACATGAAAATTAAAAACAATTAAATTTTTAAGATATTTACATATATGATTAAACTATAAAGGAAAAGTATAATTAGAAGAAGAATATAATTCCATAGCTTAACTTCTCTTCAATTGTCTGTGGTTGGCTTTAAATCTCCGTATATCAAAAGAACAATGCTATCCCTTGCCCATCTTCAAAGCAGTGATAGAGAATTTTGGTAATTCTTTCATGGAAGGAGTTTGTAGTACATGTAATAGTCTTCTTTCTACATAAAAATACTTCATTAACAAATAATGGGGTTTTTTGTTGTTTGGTTGGTTTTTTTGTTTGTTTGTTTAAGGTACTGGGGGCCAGGGATTGAACCTGAGAAGGTTCATATGTGGGGAGCCGGCCCTCAACCACTGAGCCACATCGGCTCCCCTGAGTGCTTTTTCATTTGTTTTACTTGTTGTTTGTTTTTGTTTTTTCAGGAGGCACCAGGGAACCAAACCCGGGACCTCCTATGTGGGAGGCTGGCACTCAACAGTTTGAGCCACATCTGCTCCCAACAAATTGTTTTTAATATTTGTGATATTTCTTCATAATCTTTTATTCAATTACTAATATCTTATGAGTAATTCCATTCTTATAGCAACCTATTTTCTCAGAGCCTTTGAAGGCATATGGACCTTTAAAGTTCTTAAAATATTAGTTAGGCAATTGTGCTATCAATGAAATTAATTATTTCTTGTCTATTGTCATAGAAGAAAAACTTTTTTTCTTTATTGGTAAGAATAGTAAAAACTTAATTCTGTGAAAAGTGTTCAAAAAGAATTTAAAGCATTACTTGAACATTTTGTCTTTTCTCTTTAGGCTAATCATTGCAGGCACTGATTTCTTTATACTTATTTAATTAGCCTTGATTTCTAAGGGAAAGGAATATAAAGTTTTATTTGTGTTCCAGAAATAACAATACACAAGTTGATGAAAAATCTCACCATTATAACTTGGTTCTGTCAATCTGTCAGGGTTTTTCCATAAGTTGATGATAATGTATTCTCTAAAGCTAGTGAAGGAAATTAAATATGCTGGAACTAATCATCAATATTTTCATTTTACTGTGATTACAATGAATGGATTTTATTTATTTTGATATTTTAGTGGGAAAATGTAAACTATATCCAAGCCAAGTGGTTCTACTCTATGTGGAACCAAAAGTATTAAAGAAAAATTTGCTTTGAATAGTCCCCCTTATATAATAGAAACACTATTAGATCTTAGAAATATCCAATTAAAGTAATGAACTGTACAACAGATACAACTATCAGATAATTTAAAGTGTTAAGAATTTTCTACTAATGCAAGTTTTCTTTGGTGTTATCTATTTATGGAAGTGTTCTAAGTAACTGTAATCTACAGAAGAATTATATAAGAATTTTTTACTTTATTTGTAAAAGAGTCACCTAAAACTTCAAATAATTAATTTACTCTTCAAGGCTTAACTACTGCTTTTTACTTACAGCCCTTTGGAGTGAATCAGCCTGGACCCTATATCATGTATACAACTGTAGACGCAAATGGGTATCCAAAGAATGGTTCAGGTAAGACTAGATACAATGTCCACAATGTATAAAAGCATCTTAAACAATATATTTGCAAGATAAACTTGGTGACATTTTTATTATACTTAGACTTTCTATAGATTTACATTGGTAGATTATAAAAGGTCTCCATGACAAAAAATGCTAACATTTACTTCCTCATATATCCCCATTGTAGTTGAACAAAATCATTTTCCTTATTTACAGTTGAATTACTAAAGGGATTGAAAGAATTACTTGAATTATCTTGATCAAACAATGAAGTGGTAAATTAGTTCATAATTAACATCATCTCAGCGGAAGAAGAAAAAATAGGAATCCAATCAGTACTACAATCTGGACTAATTCTAGATTTTTCCTACGTGGAGTAGAAGCCGGAGTATTATTATTATCTAGAGTTTTTTTGATATATGATTATTTTTAAAATTCTAGTTAAACATTTGAATAATAAAGGGAAATACAATCAAGACAAAAAGGAAATAAGACTACAAAAGATGTCTTCTTTTGACAGGTGGGCTGATTGCAGTGATAACCCATATCACAGTTTATACAACTGTGATCATTTCAATTAACTAAATAACAAAAGCAATCCTAACATATTAATATAATTCTTTGAGACTCCTCCATATTTTTGGACCAGAAAAAAAAAAAAGGAAGAATTTATTTATGTGGCCATTCTCATTGCTTTATTATATGTAATGGTCTAACATGAATCAAACATACCACAGTGAGCTTCATTTTGAGTAAATTGGACATATTTAAGAGACTCAATCATACTGCTGCTTCAGCACAAACATATTCCATAAAACAAAGACTTTTAAAAATTCAAGAACTTGACAAACATCATTATATTCAAATACTTTAATGTACCACTGTCAGTGAAAGAAAATAAAAGTAAATGATATAGATTCTTTTTACAAATCACTTATTCAAGTTTTAATTCAGGTACATATTAAACTTTGTATTGTACAAAAAAGGCTCCAGGACCAACTGGTTTTATCACTTAGTTGTTTTTAAACGTTCAACATACAGGTCATTTCAATACTATGTAAAAAGTCCCAGAACACAGGGAAAAAGATGAAAAGTTACTTGTTTTATTTCATGAAGCTAGTATAATTCAGACAAAGCCAGTATACTCAAAACTAAAAATTTAGCTCACTGGTGAATTATCAGTGAAAAATCGTATCTAAAATGCTAACAATTTACATTCGGCCATATTTAGAAAGAACAACTTAGCACCATCTCAGAATGCACTGATGGTTTAAAATGGTATCATAGCCATTGATCAATTTTTTAAAAGACTTGTCTTTTTTTTTTTTTTTTCATATAATAATATACTATATACATCTTTCTGTATTCATTCAGATAGTCTTAATTTCTTTTGGGGCTGTTTTGTGTATCAATAATAATAACTAATCTATCCAATCCTCTATTCTTTGTTTTTTTCACTGTTAATACAGTGTAACAGTAAACTTCTATATGCATATGTTTTTTTACATTTCTGTAACTCTTGACTAATTTTCAGTAAGCTTGTGGTACTTTTTAACTTTAAAAAAAAGATATATTTTACAACAAATCAAAGTCTGTCAAAAATACTACTCTTACCACTGAATTGTACACTCAAAATGGTTAAAATATGAAATTTTGTTATATATTAAAATATATACACATATAACTCTTAAAATTAGATGTAGAAAGCTTTTTTTAAATTGTGTTCAATGATTCAAAAACTATTTCTTAAACCCCAACTGCAAACCAGACATTGGCACCTAGTATGATACATTACACAATGCTGAAAACCCATATAATGATTTTCAGTACCCATTACTAATTTGTTAAAGGAATGGAAGAATACTTTCTTAGCATAATATTTTTTTTAATCTACTCCAAAACAACAATGAAACATTAGACTTATTCTTACTAAGTTGAATATTTCCTTGTTCTCTTGATTTAGAAGAAATTTGTAAGCATAAAAGCAAGGGAGAGGTATCTAAGGATAAGATAAATACAGTCAAATATATATATCAAATGAATGCATAAATTTACATGGCAAAATATAAAATTAAAATTTCCCAGTAGTAGCAAACTGGGAAAATCTAAATGCCCAACAGTAGAGAGATAATTAACAAGTTATGCCATTTTGTAATATTTTCCAACCTATAAAATATGTTAAAATAATTTTTGATGAAATCACAGATGTTTATGATTGGGGGGGGCACATCTGCATGAATGTATTTTTAAGTATCTATGTGTAGGAAAATATAAGATCAAAATATTATGACTCAGTTGTGGTACATAACTGTATATTTTTTGCATATTAGTTTACTATACTGACAGATATTGCTTTTCTATTTAAGGAAAGGCTTTTTAAAATATTTCATTCATGATGTATTCCATGCATAAGTACATATTCTAAACAGAAAAGTGGCACTTAACATATCTGGTTCAGTCGGCACTATCGTGAAAACCTGCCCCAAATTTTAAAGAATGAAAATCCCTAGTTTAAATGTTAAATACATTCAACTCTAAGTAAAACTCAACTCTGGTAAAACTGTACTTCACATCCAATTCTGTCCCACTGGTAGAGAACTCTCCAGTCTCGGAAAAGGATGACCACATTTATGTATTTCAGAAGTTGCAGCCCTGATTTTCTCATAGAGCACTATGTTTTGCTTACTGAAGGTAACTACCCATTAGTAGGTCTTGAAATTAATTTAGTGGCTTATGGCCATATTTTTTACTTAAAAGAGAACAATAGAAAATGTCAGGGTACATCACAGATAGTAAAGTGAATTATTGTTTCATGAAAGTTATATTTTAGTTGTGTGTATGTGCATGTATGTTTATACCAGTTGAGTTATTATGAGCTGTGATCAAAAAAGTTTGAAAGTCCCTGCCAGAGAGAAACAGCAATCCAGCAATAGTGTTATTCAAACACGGTCTTGGGGAGCAGCTGTAGCTCACGAGGTTGAGCGCCTGCTTCGCATTTACAAGGTCCTGGGTTCAAATTCCAGTACCTCATAAAAACAAACAAATGAAAAAAACAACTCTCATTGGGGAGCGGATTGTAGCTCCCTGGTACCTCCTTAAAAAAAATGGTCTGGACTTTGCTTATGGATAGATTTTATCATACCCAAAATTCTGTGGTCTAACTACATTTCCCAGCAATAGCGAAATGTTATTAGTGAGTTATATTATAGAGAAGCCATTATTTTCTAAATATACAATAGTTCCTTGTGACAGATCAAAAAATTAAAATTATACTCTTTCATGAGCATTTTAGGAGCATTTTAGATTCTGGTTTTGAATCTAAGATTTTGGCTACTAATCTTGTAAATTAGCCAGAGATCTGCAATAGGGATCCAAATTCCCTTAAAAAATATTTCATAAGAATTTATTAGACTGGAGCATGTTGGCAAAATTTTGTGGACTAGTGAGTTGTTGGTCACTTCTGACTAGTAACATTATTAGACCAAGAATTGTTTTTCTACTTCTTAAATTACTCATTTGGCCCAATAATTTAAATCCAGTGGAAATTTATTCCCCTTTACGCCTCTTAGATTACAATTTGTTGATATATTTTAGAAAAATATAAGCAACCCTTAACTTCTGTATATCCTTCATCTATTAAGCAATCACATGCCTCAAATATGAAGAGCAGTTAAAAATGTTTGGCACACATATGGAATCGAAGTCCCCTCTCAATTAGAGGTGGAGTGGGCATCACCATCCCAGAATCCTCAGGATTGGTGAATAAAATAGGGACTAGAGTAGACTTACTGGTGTCTACTATAGACTTATTGTGATTCTAGCAATGGAAGGAATTATATCACTGATGTGGAGACAGTGGAAGTGCTGGGGTCAGGGAGAGAGAAAAAGAGGTGTAATATGAGGGCATTTTCAGGACTTGGAATTGACCTGGATGACATTGCGGTGGCGGATGCAGGCCATTATAAATCCTGCCATGGCCTGTGAGGTTGAGTGGGAGAGGGTGTAAACTACAATGTAAACTATAGCCCATGCTTAGTGGCAATGCTCCAAAATGTGTTCATCAATTGCAATGAATGTACCACACTAATGAAAGAAGTTGTTAATGTGGGGAAAAGTGGGAGGTCTGAGGAGTGGGGCATATGGAAATCCCTTATATTTTTTTATGTAACAATTTATGTAATCTATCTTTTAAAAATCAAAATATATATATTTTTTTAATGTATGGCACAGCATATAGAAGGGCAAGGAAGCATCTGGATTAAGATTTAACAAATTTCATATCAATGGTAAACCTTAGATTTTTGAGGAAAATGAGTTTTAATACATAAGTACCGTGACTTTCTATAATTATTATAACCACTCAAATTTCTCTCTTTTAATCAATAATTATCAGTTACCTCTTCCACTGTCAGAAAACATTTGATTCTTTATGTTCATTTCTCACATACATATTTTCTGAAATTATCTCCAAAGAAGTATAGTCATGTTCCATTTATCCATATGTAATTATCCATAAATGAATTTTTTAGTCTGTATCAATTTGTTTAAACATTCAGTACATTTTAAATGGTCATACTCATAGCTCAGCCAAAAATCTTAGCCTGAGCAAAAATCATAATGCGTAACACAAGCAAACAGAAAAATTCTTATGCCCTCTTATATCATCCATGACATGCTTCCTCTCTGAAAGAATGAATTCTTTCACCTTAATCTCACATCAGCTAAAGATCTAACAGGAATAACTAAGTAGAAATGGTGTTGGGAGGGTTGACTCAGGAGTGGTGATTTGTTTTCTTTCACTACAAAAAAAAAAGGAAGGGATAGAGGGAGGAAAGGGAGGAAAGAAAGAATTAATTGAAGGGAGGAAGGATATAGCTCTAAAGTATTAAATGAATGGATGTATTATAAGAAAGATAGAAATTCAGAGAAATTGAGAAAGTTTAAAAACTATTAAGAAAAAAAAAAAGAAAACAACTATTCAGCTGTTTAGCTGAGATCCCATTTGTGCAGATGGAAATGAGTCTAAGCCCCATTCTGGAAAAATATCAAAAGAAAGAAAATCAGACATTGTAGTGCCAACAAAGCAAACATTTGCTTCATGAAATTGTATTTATACACTGATATCTAGTATCGTATTTACAGTCAATATAGATTCTAATGCCACATAACAGCTTTGGGAGCAGGAAGTGGAAGAAAGAATATAATTTGTCTATTTCTCCTTACAGAGTCTTTGCTAGCAGATGTTTTGTCATCCCACAGTTGTAAATAATTCAACAAATCCCATCTGCTTTACAAGTATATTTAGTACAAAGGAATTTGATTAAAATTCCATTCATTGCTCAGTAATATTATTGGTGCATTCTTTCTCCTTGTCTTATTTAAGGGCTTAACTATTTTCAATATCCATGTTTTCCTGTAACTTCAGTTGTGTCCAACAAAAGTATTAAAAAGCTATTATCGACATTAAAGGGTGAAATTCACAAATACAAATATTATATATACAATGCCTATAAATAAGAAGCACTTAGCACATTGAACAAATGCAAGAATGAAATAAAATTCCTGAGATGATTCTTTCATGCGTGCTTAAATATGATATTGCCAATACAAGGAATTATTTCCTATAAATTGAATCTAAATTGAAGTAGAATAGTATTTGCAAAAAACTAGATACCGCATCTCCTAATTTAATTTTTCACCACTCCCTATCTTAACTTCATTATAATTACAATATTGTGTAAGGTAAAATAAGTGATTTAAAGGAGATTTACTGATTTAGTTAGAAATCACATTATTTAGTAACTTATAAGTATTTGCCTTTTTTAGGCTCGCTCTGCCCTGAAACAAATTCCAAATCTTTATTCTCTCAAAGAGGGGGTGTACTTTTGCCATTACTAATCTCTACTTTCCAGACCAAGAAAACAACAGGGGAATTAGAGACCACAAAATACAAATATATAATGCAGACTCATATGGTAGATTGTACCTACTCGGGAGAATGCACCCTCAATCCAAGGTAGTTTCCCATATATGTCTAGCTTTTTACCTCCATGCTCCATGCCCTTGTTGACCCTCTCAATCTCTACCTCTTCCCCATCCCTACCCCCTTCCCACACACACACACACACCAAACTGGACATAAACTCTCTTCCTACCAAATGTAAAGAGAACTTTATCTTGCACCTCTCTTATGATATCTACCATCATTTTATGTTAATGTTTATATCTATATTTTATCTGCCACAAGAATATAAACTCATCAAGGACTGAGTCTATATCAAATTTTGTCTTTATGTGCCTTACCCATTTTTGGATACCCCACCCAAGAATTTATGGAATAAATGATTACATAAGATTAGTAGAAATACTTAAGATTTAAGCAGAAAACCTAACCAAAATAGATCATAGTGACAGTTTATTTCTGGTTGGAATCAGGATTTTTTTTTAGTATAAAGTAGTAGAGGGAAGCGGGTGTGGCTCAGTGGATAGAGCCCCCGTTTACCATATGGGAGGACCCAGGTTCGCTTCCCGAGGTCTCCTTGTGAGGGCAGGCCAGCCTGAGCGGTGTGGTGGGCTGATGCGGCAACACCTCACAGCAAGCGGGAGATAAGCAGACACTGAGAAGACACGCAGCAAATGGACACAGCAACACAAGCAGCAAAGGGGGGATAAATAAATAAAATAAATAAATCTTTAAAAAAAAAAAAAAAATTTTTAAATAAAAAAATAAAGTAGTAGAACTGGTTTACAAAAACTGAATTAAAACTAAGATACCTGACCTGTGGGTGTTTATTATAATTGTAAAGCCCTTACTTTGTTCTGGGCACTATTCTAGACCCTCTACCTGATACCTCATTGAATTTTCACAATATCCCTGCATGGTAACTCTCGTTATCTCCGTTCTATAGCTGAGGGAACTGAAACTCTTGAGAGCTTAAGTTACTTAACTTTGTTGCTCAGCTTTTAACTAGTAGAGCTGGATTTAAACTAAGGCCTATTTGACTGCAAAACCTACACATTCTTAACATTACACCAGTATTTTAAAATATCATCTTGTAAAAGGCTTGAAATATACAAAAAGATTATTCCTGAAAATCTTTGTTTCATTCAACTTTAAAACATGGTAACTGTGTAAAGTGAAATAATGACCACAGTTAAACAAATGCAAACTGTTGTTTCATGATGTTTCTATTCCTTTTTCATTGCTCTAGGCTTTATGATTTCTGTACTTCATGGATCTTTTTCTCTTGATTTCAGAAATATCACTGAGATTATGGGTACATTCTCTGGCTTTTTAGAGGTTTGCAGATCCTACTTGATTTAGTAGTGGAGTGATAGTAACCACTACTAACCCAGTCATTTTAACATATTATTTGATGTTTATTCCTAAGGAATGTCATCATAATCTTTTATTTCCTAGGAGTTGGAGACTACTCCTAAGTAGTAATATTAGCTAATACTGATTAGTACTTACTTTCTACCAGGCACCATGCTAAGCACTTTACGTCTATGTTCTCATTTAACAGTATCATAGTATAAAATTTCCTGTCAGGTTTGTCTATTGTATAAAATGTATTAAAGATGAAATACATGAGATTAAAAAACATTATAAAATATTACCATAATATTACACAGATTGATGGAAAAGGAAGAGGAGAAAAGCTCCCAGTACAGTAAGTACAAGTACAGTACAGTAAATACAAATCCTGGTATTCTGCTGATATTTCTGTCTTTATTAAATCAATAAAGGCAGACTTCAGTTTTCCTAATACATTTTGAAGAAAACAAAAGGATTCACCTTAAAGGATCTTTTTTTAAAGATTTGTTTATCCCTTGCCCCGCTCATTGTTAGCGGTCGCTGTCTGCTGTCTATGTCCATTTGCTGTGTGCTCTCTGTGTCTGCTTATCCTCTTTTTAGGAGGCTGGGAATCAAACCCAGGACCTCCCATGCAGAAGAGAGATGCCCAGTCACCTGAGCCACCTCAGCTCCCTGGTTTGTTGTGTCTCTCGTTGTCTTTCCTCTTTGTGTCTCTCTTGTTGCATCATCTTGTTACGTCAGCTTGCCATGCCTGCCTGCGACGCCAGCTCACCTTCTCTAAGAGGCACCGGGAACTGAACCTGGGACCTCCTATGTGGTAGGCGGAAGCCTAATCGCTTGAGCCACATCCGCTTCCCAAGGATCTAGTAATATTTCTATTACTTTTCATTTAAGACCAAAGAATTTACTATTTCAAGTTACACTATAATTAAATTCAGTCATTTTAATCAAAGAACTTGACCATATTTACAACTAAAATATATGAGTAGATTCTGTTCTATTAAATATTCTTGACCGAGTATCTTCCTTCTATTATCATTAAGTCCTTTTCCATATTATAAGCAGAACTACTTTTCAAAGTTTTTCAATAATAAATAGTACTGATAGTTTTATTGTAAAAAAAAATAAATGTACTTATATCCACCAGTTAGAAATGCCATTCTGGCTTATGAGTTGAACACTTAAAAAACAAATAGAGCTCTTTGCCAAATGTTTATGAGGCTCTTGTTATTCTTTTAAGCAAAACACTTATTATTTTGTTGTTTTTGTTCATATTTTACTGTTTTGTTTTGTTTTTTTAAGATTTATTTATTCCCCACCCCCACCCCCAATTGTTTTGCACTCGCTATCTGCTCTCTCTGTATTCTTCTGTGTCTGCTTGTCTTCTCTTTAGGCAGCACCGGGAACCAATTCTGGGACCTTCCGGAGTGGAGATAGGCACTCAATCTTTTGTACCACCTCAGTTCCCTGGTCTGCTGCGTCTCTTATTGTCTCTCTTTTCTGTCTCTTTTTGCTGCATCATCTTGCTGCACCAGCTCTCCATGTGGGCCAGCACTCCTGCACGGGCCAGCACTCCACACGGGCCAGGACTCTGCACAGGCCAGCTCACTGTGCAGGCCAGCTTGCCTTTCACCTGGAGGCTCCGGAAATCGAACCCTGGACCTCCTGTACGGTAGACAGGAGCCCAATCGCTTCATCTACATCTGCTTCCCTATATTTTATTGTTAACATAGTCATAAATATTCAGAGTGATAAAAAATCAAACAGTAGTGCAAGGCTTATAATGAAAAACTGCGGTTCCCTCATTGCCCAATATCCACTGACAACAACTTTCATTTCTTCTAATTATTATTTCTTCTTTATTATTCTTAAAAATGACAGTGTTATTTCTTAATTTTTGTTTTAGATGGTATCCATTTTTTTTGCACTATTTAGGAATAAGACTTTATAATTTACTCTCTTTTATTATTTATCCCCTCCTTCTAGCCTTACAATATAGTTTTAACTCATTTTTGGTTGATTCCATTTTGGTAGGTTTTCATTGTCAGAAAGATGTTTTTTTGTTTGTTTGTTTACTGCTGAGCCATGCAGTATACAATAGTATTGTTTATTTCCTTTCTTAAAGACTGTTGTGTTTTTTACAATTGATTGCCTCTTTTATTTCGTTTGCTTGACACTCCTATTTTTCTAATTTTCCACAAAGCTAAAATTGTCTGATAATCTATCGGTTCAATTTTTTTTTTTCCTGGCAATACCCCTGAAACTCTTCTTTCCATATGTGGCCTAGCACTCTCTAGTCTGCCACCAAGGTGTCATCTTGGGTCTTCCTTTTGTGATCTTATTCTCTTTACGTACGTCCCTTATCTTTCTCATTCTTGGTTTACTCCAGCTCCTTTAGCTACTAATGCACTGTTAGTGATCTCTTGCTATATTCTGCAACCCATTCTTAAGACCAGTAAGCCATTTGTTTGTAACAACTAGTATGTGTGTGAGTTTGACCTGGAAGCAGACCTGGACATGCCTATTACAGATGTAAAGACTTTATTGCAATAGAGTATTGACTTGATAATGAAATATTCATTTGAGTCTTCAGAATATACCACATTTCTCAGTGAAGCAAGACCCATGTCAAATCTCTGTAACTTAAATTTCTTATAATTTTCCTTTTTTACTTGATCGCTGCAGACATTAAAACAAAGCACTATGTTTGGGTTATTTGTAATTCTGCTGGTTATTGAAAAGGAGCTCTTGGGTTTTTGTGTGATCATCTTATGTTGTAGGTGAATCTGCTACAAAGAAAATAGCTATTAAATAAAATCTAACAAGCAAAACTAAGATATAAAACTCTATTGTCATGAATGTCCCTGGTGATATTGAACTCCAAATTTAAAATGACAGTTTTTGTAATAGTTAGAAAAAAATTTTTGGTAAAGAGCAACAGCAAAGCTACTTACAATTTAAAAGATAAATTTAAGGGAGAAAGTGAAAATGAACATTAAAGAGATTCTAATGCTTCTTGTTCATAAACTTGGAGAATTTTAGAAAATATCAGAAATTAAAAGGAATAAGTGCATAGCTGCTAATAATTTAATTGGTTCCTAAATATGTTAATCAGAAAGTTGAAAAATTTACTTCAATAATATTGTCTATCAAATTGCATAGTGGTAGTAATTGCCATCTTACAAGTTCATCCTGTAGATTTTGTTTTAAGAGTCCTGTACAACTTACAGAAGCTTTGACATGGGAAAAGGAATGTAATCAAAACAGGTTATCTTTTACTTCCAAGATATTGATACTTCCAGTAGACAGAAGAATAATGAAACACAGGTCATATTCTTGGATAGCCTTGTAATAAGAAAGAGGTGGTCACATCATGCAATCTCATCAACTATAGGGGTGAACCTTTTGCACAGTTGCATGAGTGTGGTTGACAAGATTTAACTTTCATCTGCCTATATCATTATAATTGAAGTTAGTTTCTTGTAGACAGCATATAGCTGGGTCATGTTTCTTAATCCATTCTGCCATTCTTTGCCTTTTTCTTTTTTTAAGATTTATTTTTATTTTATTTACCCCTACCCCTCCCCCTCCATTGTTTGTTCTGCTCTGGTGTCTGTCTGTTCATTGTGTGCTCGTCTTCTTTTTTTTAGGAGACACTGGGAACTGATCCCAGGTCTTCCCATGTGGGAGGGAGGTGCCCAATCATTTAAGCCACCTCCGCTCCCTGCTTGTTGTTTCTCTCATTGTGTTTCCTCCCTTGTGTCTCTTCGTTGCATCATCTCGCTGCATCATCTTGTTACATCAGCTCACTGTCTTGCTTGTCTTTAGGAGACACTGGGAACCAAGCCCAGGACCTCCCATGTGGTAAGCAGGCGCCCAAATGCTTGAGCCACATCCTCTTCTCCCATTCTTGTCTTTTAATTGGTCTCTTTAGACCATTTACATTTAATGTAATAATTGATATTCATGGCATACATCTGCCTTTTGTTTTATTTTGTTTTCTGTTTATCTTTTTCCCTTCTTTAATTTCTTTTTCCTCCCTTCCTGTGGATTGCCTAGACACTTTTTAGAATGTCATTCTGATTTTTCTATAGAGGTTTCCAGTATATGTTTTTGTATAGATCTTTAGTGATTGCTTTAAGTATTACATTACATACACATAACTTACCACATTGTCCTAGTATGTCATTTTTCAATTCAGGTAGAGTAGAAATGTTACCCTCCTTTATGTCCCACTACCTTCTCCAATATATAGCATATTTGTATTTCTTTTGTATACATTTAGAAATACAGGTGACACTATTACAATTTTTGTTTCAACTGTCAAATATTATTTAGGAAACTCAGGGAGAGAAGGAAAGCCTATTGTATTTACCCTTTTGTTGCTTACCATATTTTTTGTATGTTCTAGCATTCCTTCTTTTATTATTTCCTTTCAGTTTAGAGAACTTACTTTTGCCATTTCTTTAGCATAAGCCTGGTAGAGACAAATTCTCTTAACTTTTTCTTCATCTGATAAAGTCTTGATTTACCCGTCATTTTTGAAAGATATTTTCACTGAATTTAGGATTATGATTTGACAATTCTTTCAACATTTGAAAATATTGTGCCATTTCCTTCTGGCCTTTATGGATTCTGATTTAATTATTTCTTAAATTTAAATTTGCTGTCAATCTAATTTTTTTTCCCTATAGGTAAAATGTCATTTTTCTCTGACCATTTACAAAATCTTTTGTCTTTAGTTATCAGAAGTTTAATTTTAATGTGTCTTGGCATGGGCATGGATTTCTTTGGATTTATCCTATTTGTGGTTGGCTCAGTTTCTTTAATCTGTAGGTTTATATCTTTTGCCAAATTTGAAGAGTTTTCAGCCATAATTTCTTAGACTATAATTTTCAGTCTTCTATGTTTTTTTGTTATACTACCACAGCTCCCTGTTACTATATTTTCTGTTGTTCAGATTGGGTAATTTCTATTCTTCTATGTTCCAGTTCATTGATTCTTTCCTCTCTCTCCTCCATTAGGCTGTTAAGCCCATCCATTGAGCTTTTTATTTCATTTATGGTACATTTCAGTTCAAAAATATCTGTTTTTACTTTATATCTTCTATTTCTTTTTTGAGGCTTTTCATTTTTTCATCTGTTTCAAACATGTCTGTAGTTCTGTGCTGCAATTTTATCATGCCTACTTTTAAATCTTTTTCAGATAATTCTAACACCTCTCTTATCTCAGTATTGTCATCTATTAATTGTGTTTTCATTCATTTTGAGATCTTCCTGAGTCTTGGAAAAACAAGTAATTTTTAATTGAAATCTGGATTTTTTGGTATTATATTCCAAGACTCTGGATCTTATTGAAACTTTGTGTTTTAGCTGGTTTTCTCCGACACTGCTCAAATGGGGGGGGGGGTGGCGCACCACCTTGTTACTACCAGTTGGTATAGAAGTTCAGGTTTGACAACCAAGTAGACAGGGCACTCCTTGTTACTGCTAGACAGGGGTGGGAGTTCTGATCTCCCGTATAATCTTTGTGCCACCTGTTGGCATTTCTGAGTTATCAGCTTCTTCAGCTTGAAGTCTGCAGTATATAAGAGGGAAAAAAAAGCCAGGAAACACACGCCCATGTTCTTGCTGGTCTACCTTTTTCTGCCCACCTGATAGCCAGGGGTTTTAGTTTTACTTAGCAGGAGGAATACAGAAAAGTATATCTTCTTTATCTTCTAAGAAGGGAAAGTTTGACCTGAGTGATCTTGATCCAGAAGAAAAACTTGTGGGTAAAAGTTTCTTGCCTGGAGGTTTTGTACCTCCAAGTTTAACTTTGCCAGTTCCTGTTAACACAGTTGAAGCTTAGCTTCTCAAATAAGAGAAAGTGGGGGAGGAGCCTCATATTTATGTGTCTTGGCATTACTCAAATACAATTCATTCCACAATATCAAGATTATTCTATTGAATCACTGTTCCAGCCTAAATATTTATATCCCTAAATATAAAACTCTTACCCTTACTTTTATGAAACAGCACCCTTGCTTTTCATAACATCTTTCCCTTTCTAGACTTCTAGAATAAAGATACATACAGTCCTTTATCTGATGAGAGTTGGTTTATGCAGTGCCTACAAGCAATTTGTTTATTGATTCATTTCTGCATTGTGAGAATGAAAAATTGTAATTTACAAGGATACTGTATCACAAAGACAAAATGAAAGAATTTGTGGTTAACAGCCCTAGTACTAAACTTTCATAGTACTCAAAATTCCATCTGACATCCAATAAGTGTGTGGTAGAAGGGTTTGGGTTTATACTGACTTAAAACCATTTTACTAGGAAGGGTACCCAAAAATGTTTCAGGTTTGATTTGCAAATGGTTTATTTTCAATGAAATACTTTCAGAGTAAAATATTTCAACATCTCTTTTCTCATACAATTATTTCTATTTGGTAAGGTTAAAAAGATTAATAAGAGCAGAGTACATATCTCAGCTTAATTATTAAAGATATAAAACAAGTACCTTTATGTGTGTGTCTCTTTCCATTGATGCTAAAAATTGACCCTTAAATGAGAAAAAATAGTAAATCATTAACAATAAAAATGACCATTTTAGCAATTAAAATGAAAATGTCTACAAGGAAAACAATATATATATGCTATTTTGTTTGGTATGTTTCAGGCATAAAAGTATTTTGTTATTCTATTCATATTTGTGATTAGCCATATAATTTTTAACTTGAAGTAAAATGGCTTTGACTATCAGGCATATTACCAATATATAAATTGCAACTCTATTTCTATTTGTCTTTAGCACAATGGCTGCAATCTCTTTTACATAGTAGATCAGAACTATACCATAAAAATCCATCAATCTTATCTATAATTGGAAAAGTACAGAATTCTTAAAATCCAGCATTGCTTGCCTAGTAAGAAAAATGTCACCAACACCGGGCTTTAAACAATAAGGGATCATTTTGATAAGCTTGAAATAATGTTATTTGGTTCTATGCATATCTTTAATTACTAACTGCATTCAGAATTATTGTGCCAGGCCCCTTGATGAGGTTACAAAGATGAATAATAGAAGACCAACTCTTTCCCTAAAGGGATAATAAGATTACTGTCAAGATTTGTTTAAAAATTTACATCATTGTCAGATAAAATTATAATATGATTAATTATATGAGAAAATATACTGAATCTTGATCTGTAATACTTTTAGGGAAGCTTTCTTCTTTTATTTTTTTTTTTCTTTTTTTTTTTTTTTTTTTTTTTTTTTTTTTTTTTTTGTTGTTGTTTTCCCTGACTTACAGCTTCATCAGTTCATTCCACCTTGTTTTGTTTGGCTTCTTTTTCATATTGCCTTACCATCAACAAACTGAAAATAAGAATTTGGCACCAAGAGAAATTCAGTATGAACAGTCCTAGATTTAAGTAATTTACAAAATTGAAATCTACTCCCTAAATGTAAATTCTTTTCCCTCTCATGAACTTTTATTAATTTTAGAAAAGATGTTATATTTATTCTGAAAAGAATTGTTTTGGTCCCACTATCAAGTATGCATTACAGATTTCATTAAGTCTTTAGAGAATAAATATTCTCCCTATTATAGTGGTTCCCAAACTTCATTGCTTTAAAAAAAAACTCCTGATGTCCATTGTTACTTGTGCATACATACTATGAGAAAAATAAGCCAGAAATCTAGGAAACTGGTGATGTATTACAGCTGTTTCTCTTCAAGGAATATTGCTTTTCCAATATGTTTTGACATTGATTGTCAAACTTTAGCATATATCAGAACCACCTAGAGAACTAATTAAAACAGAAACTGCTGCCCCCTGCCTCCACTTCCAGAGTTCCAATTCAAAAGATATGGAAATTTCCATCATTAACAAGTTCCCAGGGATTGTTCCACTATTCCAGGGACCACATTTTGAGAACCACTGGAAACAATTTTTTACAACTAAGAATATTCCTGAAGTTTGAAGTATAAATATATTTTCACTTCTTCCCTGTTTGGGGACCAATGGTCTAAATGACTTATAATAATTCTTTCAGCTTCTCTAGATCCTCATAATTGACATGTTTTTTGCAGATGTAATAAAATTTAAAATGACAATATAGGAAATAGTTATGTTGTTATTAATCACTGTCATCATCACTTTTGTTTTCATTTGCTTAAGTGCATGTCATTTTCCTCTAAAAAAATTATAGATTACTTGTTTTTAATTTGTAACCCCTACTATGTGGAAATGTAAATTGTAATCAGTGGCCCCTCTGATTTTGAAATGCCATTTAAATTTTCAGTGGTAAATTGTGAAAGTTTCAAATAATCAGATATGGCATTCTAAATACACTGATAAATTTGGAGGCAAATATTGTGACCTCAAAGCTCTTCATCTTGTAATGATTTCAGGTAAACAGAGAAGTTCAGATAGGTTTATGGTTGATGGCTAAATAATTTTGCCATTTTCTTTGTTAGACCTGATTCATTGTAAGAGAACCAATATTTAATGTTTAAACCAGTAACAATGGTCTGATTCTACTACCTACAAAAATGAAATCTCTGATCCCTATAAGAAATTATACTAGAAAGCTTATCACATCTTTCCTTAATTTGAAATACAAAATCAATAGGACAATATGCTAAAGTAAAATCAGAGAAAAGAGTTTAGTACATATTCATTAAAACTGGTCCCTATACTTTTATGGGTTTTACCTCCAGGAACCCTAGCAAGTTCTCACAATAAAGAGCCCTTCCTGTCTCTAGCTGAAGGGACGGGAAATTTTGAAATATGCCCAGAGCAGTCTCCAAAACAAAAGCCTAGTCTCTGGGGCAATGGCTTTACCCCAGAGCCTTATCCCACCTGGGGGAAGAGCATTTGCCCAACTTCAGGCCCTCCAGCCTTCCTGTTTCATCTAAGGTGGAGGCTGGAGGAGGGGGCAACTGAGAAACAATTGTGAAGCTTAAAGCCCAGGGAAAAAGACCCAGTAAAGGCTGAAATTTAATCATAAGATTATAGAATGCTTCCCTTCCCCCACATTTTAACACCATGCCAACAGGGCTTGAGTATAATAAGAAAGGATTTCAGAAGAACATGAAAACTGAGGAAAAAATCAAAAGGAAATGATAGAAATCAGAAGCACCATAACTATAACTTATGAAGAATACCTTTGGTAGGCTCATAAGTAGATTGGACACAGCTGAGGAAAGAATCAGTGTGCTTGAAGATAAGTTAGGAGAAACTTCCCAAACTGAAATGCAAAGAGAAATAATGAAAGAAATAGAATGGATCATCCAAGAACTGTACAGCAATTTCAAAGGATGAAACATGCATGAAATTGAAGAACCAGAATAAGAAAAAAGAAATAAATGCCATGAATTTTTGAAAATTAATGGCAAACACTAAACCACAGATCCAGAAAGCTCAGAAAACACCAAGCAGGGTAAACACCCAAAAAAAGTCTATACCTAGGCATTTTGAAATAAGCCAGAGAGAAAAAACACCTAGAGGAACAAGGATAAGAATTAGAGCAGACTTGTCAGAAACCAAACAAGCAAGATGAGAGTGAAGTAAAAGAATAAAATTATCAACCTAGAATTCCATATCTAGCAAAATTATCTTTCAAAAGTGAAGTAGGAAAAAAGGGAAGGAGAAATAAAAATTTTCCCAGACAAACAAAAAAAGAAAATTCATTGCCAGTAGCTCTGCCCTGCAAGAAATTTTAAAAGCTCTTCAGGGAGAAGGAAAACAACATAGGTTAGAAACTTAGATCTACATAAAGAAAGGAAGAGCACTGGAAAAGGAATAAACAAAGGTAAAATATTTTCTTTTTTTATTCTTAGTTGATATAAAAGATAACTATTGTTTAAAATAAAAATAATGACAATGTATTGGGTGACTATAGCATATGGATAAGTGAAATGAATGACAGCAAAGTCATAAGAGATGGGAAAGAGGAATTGGGAATACTCTTATTTTTTTTTAATTGGTCCTTTCCTGAAAATCATGATCAAGAGTCTTCCCTTGGAAAGCAGATGTGGCTCAAGCGATTGGGCTCCTGTCTACCACATGGAGGTCTCAGGTTCGGTTCCCGGGGTCTCCTGGTGAAAGCGAGCTGGCCTGCATGGAGAGCTGATACAACCAGATGACACAACAAAAAGAGACACAGAGAAGAGACAGTGAGAGACACAACAAACCAGGGAACTAAGGTGGTTCAAATGATTGATTGCCTCTCTCCCAGGTCAGAAGGTCCCAGGATCGGTTCCCAGTGCCTCCTAAAGAAAAGACAAGTAGCCACAGAAGAACGTGCAGCAAATAGAGAGCAGACAGCGAGTGCAAGCGGCAGTGGGGGGATAAATAAAATAAAATATAAATCTTAAAAAAAAAAAAAAAGTCTTCTCTTACCACAAGCTTTGTATGATGAACTTTTCAGTGAAAAAAAAACAGTGGGCTTAAACTTAATATATTCTTTCTTCTAAAGGTAAAATCGTGATTTTGCAACATTTCCAAATTTTTAGAGAACCAAAGAGATGAAGATTAAATGAGGGAAAAGAATAGTAAGAATAAAACAAAAAGAAACTTACAAGGACAAATCTATAAAGTAAGTATAAGCAAGGAAAATAGACGCAAAAGCAAGAGAATAAATAGAAATTGGTATGAGAATGATTGAAAATTGACAACTACAAAGTTTAGGGACATGACAATCATTTGTAATGTGTTTTCTGAGGGTGGGGGCTGTACATATAGACAGTAATTTCCACAGTGATAGTGGGCTATTCTATAAAGATTTATTTTATTATTATTATACAAAAATATAAGCTACAATTCTAGGTAATCCACTTCCAGAAGAAAGAAGTGTATAATCAGGATTAATCTAACTTTGGGAAAAAAGAAAATTTCTGCCTTCTTTCAAGTGCCAGGCTTTAACTATATATTAACTTCAGTCTTAATGTAATAAACAAGGCAATGATTTTAGACACATGAATATTGTTACAACTATACATTTATTTAAAGGCTTGTAATAATTAAATTGAGTTGAAACTATAAGATGAGCTCCAGTAACTAATAAAATAACAACTTAGTAACAAATAGGTTAAGTAGCAACAAAAGAAACATTGTAATAATATAGTTACAAGATGAATTATGTGAGTGCTCACTCAAACTCAGTCTGAATGTGTAAATACTTCCATAAATAACCAGACTTGTGTGTGACCATGTGCATATTCGTGGGATGGGTCATTATGAAATACTAGAAATGATTTTTTTTTATTTCAACAGTGGTTAAAAGTCTGTTATATATTTGTAATTTTTAAAAATCTGCTTCAGAATACTTTGAATTTTCTTTTTTCTCCATCTCCCTCCCCTTGATTTTTTAACTTAAATTCTGAAGTTGCCTGACATGGATGTTATCAATGGTTTTAAGTATGGTCCTTTCCCAGGAATCTTATAATCTAAGTAGAAAGCAAAGGTGGGGTTCCCCAGAAATATACTCAGAGAATAGAGAATAAGCTCATAAAAAGTCCAGTATTTCTGATCACTTGACATCTTTAATATGAATCATATTTTCAGGGGTGGTTGTGAGGATTTCAGAAAATAATATATAAGTCTGTCTTGAGGGATTTGATAAGAGGGGGTGGCAGCAGGGCCTGAGATGGGAAGTAAGAGACAGTTTTAGGCACACAAAAGAATTTACAAAGATAGAAGTGTCAATACTAATAAAAAGATGTGTTGGGGCAGAGCAGTCTTGAGTGAATAGGAAAGGGAAAGAATTTCAGAAGGACATGTGAAAAAGATGACTTTGCTAAAGGAAAAAATTATAAGGAATTTTTATTTTGTGTTTAATGTCTATTGATGGGAAGCGGGTGTGGCTCGATGGATAGAGCTCCCGTTTACCATATGGGAGGCCCCGGGTTCGCTTCCCGGGGCCTCCTTGTGAGGGCAGGTCGGCCGGCCCGCGCGGCGCGGTAGGCTGATGCAGCAAGACCTCACGGCAGGAAGCGGGTGTGGCTCAATCGATAGAGCCCCCGTTTACCATGCGGGAGGCCCCAGGTTCGCTTCCCGGGGCCTCCTTGTGAGAGCAGGCCGGCCCACGCGGCACGGTGGGCTGATGCAGCAGGACCTCACAGCAAGGGGGAGATAAGCAGACATGAAAGAAACACACAGCGAATGGACACAGTAAAACACAAGCAGCAAGGGGGGGATAAATAAATAAATAAATCTTTAAAAAATAAAAATAAAAAAGAATGTCTATTGATAGCCAAGTAATTACCTCCAGGTGTCTCCAAGTTGAGTAACATGTGACAGCTACCTAGTCTAATGAACATTTATTTAAAAATAACCTATCTTGCAATTTGGGAATTAAAAAAACCTCCTCTCACATTTGGTTTGTAAAGTGAATATGTGTCTTTATCCCTGTCTAAAAACTAAGAAATTTTACTCCCTTGTGCTTTTTGTCACTACTAAAAAAGGCAGTTTATCACAAAGTGGCATGGCCCCATTGGTTAATGGTTTGCCTCATGGAGAGGTGTAGATCTCTAACATGGAAAATGAGGTATATTAAGGGATAAGACAGGCTTTCCCATTTAATTCATACTGTATTGTCCACTTTGGAAACCAGAGTTTATCTTTTTTAATCAATGACAACTGAAACTTAATTGTACATAACCTCAGAAAAGCATACCTCTGTAATTCAACTCTATAAAGGAGCACTGTCTATTAAATTGGAAGTCCACAGGTAATAACAATTTGGTTTGTTTTTTGTTTTTTTTAAGATTTATTTATTTTTTATTTATTTATCCCCCCCTTGCTGCCTGTGCTGCTGTGTCCATTCGTGCGTGTCTTCTCTGTGTCTGCTTATCTCCCCCTTGCTGTGAGGTCTTGCCACATCAGCCCACGGCGCGGCGCTAGCCGGCCTGCCCTCACAAGGAGGTGCCGGGAAGCGAACCCGGGGCCTCTCATATGGTAAACAGGTGCTCTATCCATTGCGCCACACCCGCTTCCTGCCGTGAGGTTGCTGCATCAGCCCACCGCACCGCTCAGGCCGGCGTGCCCTCACAAGGAGGCCTCGGGACGCGAACCCGGTCCTCCCATATGGTAAACGGGGGCTCTATCCACTGAGCCACACCCGCTTCCCAACAATTTGGTTTTATAAGCACTGTGAATTGCTTTTCTTGTTTCTCTTTGCATTGTTTTTGACATGCATTCTCAGTGGCCTTTTATCATTCCTTCATTGGACACTTTGTGTCCATTAAGCCATAGAAAAGCAGGTATCAAAATCAAACGGGTGTGGCTCAATCGATGGAGCTCCCGTTTACCATATGGGAGGCCCCAGGTTCGCTTCCTGGGGCCTCCTTGTGAGGGCAGGCCAGCCCGTGCGGCGCAGTCGGCTGATGCAGCAAGACCTCGCAGCAAGGGGGAGATAAGCAGACACAGAAAAAAAACACACAGCAAATGGACACAGCAAATACAAGCAGCAAGGGGGGGATAAATAAATAAATAAATAAATCTTTAAAAAAAAAAAAAAACAACTACTCAGTAGTTTCTCAAAAGCTCAAAAGGAGTAGAGTTACCATATGTACCACTAATTCTACTCCTCAGGTATATATACCCAAGAGAATTGAAAAAATATGTTCACACAAAAAAAATGTACAAAAATGTTCATGGCAGCATTATTCATAATAGCCAAAAAGTAGAATTCATCCACATGTCCATCAACTGATGACAAGATAAAATACGGAATATATCCATACCATGAAATATTATTCAGCCATAAAAAAGAATGACATATTGATACATGCTATGACATGGATGAATCTTATAAAACATTATACAAAGTGAAAGGAGCCAAAAGAAGCCAGACACAAAAAGCCATACATTGTATGATTCTATTTACATAAAATTCCAGAATTAGGCAAATCCATAGAGATAGAAAGGAAGTTAGTGGTAGCTGGAGTAAGAGGGAATGGAAAATGACTGCTGTGTACAGGGTTTCTTTTGTAGTTGATGAAAATAATATGGAATTAGATAGTGATGATGGTTGTGAATATACCAAAAACTACTGAACTGCATATTTTAAAGGGGTGAATAATATCTTAATTTAAAATATATATATCAAGAATGAAAAAAATTACTTTCTAAATTTATAATTTGGAAGTTGGTTGACATATAATTTAAAACAGGATATCAAGCTTCCTGGTTTATTCCAAAAGAGAAATTAGAAAATTGTTAATCATTACACTGTTTTTCCAGAATTAACATCAAGTGGAAATCCAACCTAAAGAAACCAGAAAGTATCAGGAATGACTACACAATAATCAAAATAATAACATTTGTATAGTGTTTTGCCATTTACAAAACACTTTTAAATGCATTAAAAGTTAAGTACAGGGAGCAGATGAAGCTCAAGTGATTGAGTGCCTGCTTCCCATGTACAAGGTCCTGGGACCTCCTAAAAAAAAAGTTAAGTACTATTTTGTAATTGCCTCACAAAATCAGCTTGTAGATAGTATTGTTATTCTAATTTTATAGATGAGAAAATATTCCATTATATTTCTCTGTTGTATCTTTAAGCAGCTCCTGGTCAAGGTTCGTGTCTTTTTCATCTCTAGGTGCTTTTCAGTCTACTGTCATATTCATCTTTGTATCCCTCAGGCATAGCACAGTGGCTGGCACATAACAAGCACTTAGAAAATGTCTGCTGTACTATTATAAAGTATAATATGTACAGTTGTTTAACTTCAGTTTTCCTTGAGATCTTAAAACATCATGTCAATGATTACATTGTTAAGGAGATCTAATTGGGCTTTGATTTCTAACATGATAGCTTGAGGTCTGGAGCAGGGGACACAGGAGACTTATGATGAGGTGTTATGGAAAACTTAGGATTTGAATGCCATAGATATGTATTTTAACACTGTTTCATTGTTTGATCTTTAGTAAACCTTTGTCCTCTCTAATCCTCAAGTTAAAAAAAATGCAAACCTTCATGTGAGTCTTCAGCAAGTCATAATCCCTTTGCTGGTGGAAGGTCTTACCTCAATGTTGGTGGCTGCTGGCTGATCAGGGTGGTGGTTGCTGAAAGTTGGGGTGGCTGTGGCAATTTCTTAAAATAAGGCAACAAAAGTTTGCCACATCAATTGACTCTTCCTTTCATGAAAGATTGCTCTGTAGCATGTGATGGTGTTTGATAGCATATTGCCTATAGTAGAACTTCTTTCAAAATTGGAGTCAGTCCTCCCAAACCCATCTGCAGCTTTATCAACATAGTTGTTGTAATAGTCTAAATCCTTTGATGCCATTTCAACAATGTTCACAGCATCTTTACCAGGAATAGATTATATCTCAAAAAAACACTTTCTTTTCTCTTCCATAAGAAACAGCTCCTCATCCCTTAAAACTTTACCATGAGATTGCAGCAATTCAGTCACATCCTCAAGCCCCACTTCTAATTCTAGTTCTCTTGATATTCCTACCACATCTGCAGTTACTTCCTCTACTAAATTCTTGAACCCCTCAAAGTCATCAGTGAGGGTTGGAATCAACTTCTTCCAAATTCTGTTCTTGTTGCTATTTTGACTTCCTCCCATGAATCACAAATGTACTTAATGGCATTTCAAATAGTGAATCCTTTCCAGAAGGTTTTCAGTTAACTTTGCCCAGATCATCAGAGCAATCACTATCTATGGCAGCTATAGCCTTATGAAATGTACTTCTTAAAAAGTAAGACTTGAAAATCAAAATGGCTTCTTAATCCCTGGGCTACAGAATGGATGTTGTGTTAGCAAGCATGAAAACAACATTAATCTCAATATACATCTCCATCAGAGCTCTTCGGTGACTAGGTGCTTTGTCAATGACTAGTGATATTTTGAAAAGAATCCTATTTTTCTGAGCAATAAGTCTCAAGAGAGAACTTAAAATATTAAGTAAACCAAGTTGTAAACACATGTGCTGTCTTCCAGGCTTTGCTGTTCCATTTAAAGAAAGAGTATATTTATAGAAAAGAGTATAAATTATATAGGAGAAATTTTTATTCTGAGTAAAACAGTAGACTTTCAAATAACAATTGTTGGAGAAATAGGAACTGTATTAGTCGGCCAAAGGGGTGCTGATGCAAATACCAGAAATCTGTTGGCTTTTGTAAAGGGTATTTATTTGGGTTAGAAGCTTACAGTTACCAGGCCATAAAGTATAAGTTACTTCCCTCACCAAAGTCTATTGCCACGTGTTGGAGCAAGATGGCTGCCAACGTCTGCCAAGTTCAGGCTTCTTTGGTTCCTCTCTTCCTGGGGCTTCGTTTCTCTCCAGGCTCAGAAGCTGTGCTCTTTCTCCACAAGGCCAGCTGCAGACTCTCAGGTGAATGGCTTGTGTCTTTTCCCCAGGGCCTTCTTTCCTTCCTCACATCCAAGCTCCTCTGTATGCTTACTTCCCAGGGCTCCAGCTCAAAAAACTCAGCATCAAAACTCCAACTCTGTCCTTTGCCATGTCTTTTATTTGTGAGTCCTCAGCCCCCAAGGGCAGATACTCAACACCCTACTGACATGGCCCAATCAAAGCCCTAATCATAATTTAATCACACCCAGAGGAACAGACGAGTTTACAAACATAATCCAATTATCTATTTTTGGAATTCATAAATAATGCCAAACTGCTACAGGAACCCTCATACAGTATTGGTGGAAATGTAAAATGGTGCAGCCACTGTATTAAATAGTTTGGCATTTCCCCAGAAGGTTAAGTATATAATTACCATATAACTTGGCTATCCCACTACTAGGTATATAGCCAAAAGAATTGAAAGCAGGGACTTGAACAAATATTTGCACACCGATGTTCATAGCAGCATTATTCATAATTTCCAGAAGGTTGAAGCAACCCAAATGTCCATCAACAGATGAATGGATAAACAAAATGTGTTCTATACATACAATGGAATACTATTCAACCATAAAAGGGACTGAAGTTCTGATGCACACAACAACATGGTTGAACCTTAAAGACATCATGTTGAGTAAAATAGGCCATACACAAAAGCACTAATACTGTGTGATCTCACTTAAATGAAATAAGCAGAATATAAAAATTCATAAAGTCAAAAATTTGACCCACAAGAAATTGATAGGGGCCAGGTAGGGCTGAGGAATGGGAAAATAATGTTTAATTGGTATTTCTGTTTGTGATGATGGAAAAGTTTGGCAATGGATAATGGTGATGGAGGCACAACTTTGTGAATGTAACTAACACCAATGAATTGTATATTTGAAAGTAGATAAAATGGGAACTTTTATAAATTATCAGGAATAAAAAAAATTATTGAACTGTACAACACAAAGAGTGAGCCCTTATGTAAACTATAGGCTATAGTTAATAGTAATTATAATAAAAATGTTTCATCAATTGTTAAAAAGGTACCACACTAATGCAAAATATCAATAATAGGGAAAACTGTGTGACAGGGAGGTATATGATATCTCTGTACTTTCTGCGTGATTTTCTGTAAACCTACAACTGCCATATTTTTTTTTTAATTCACAATAAAGATACAACATTGTGAATGTAATTAACACCAATGAATTGTAAAATTAAAATTGGATAAAATGGGAAATTTTAGGTTGTGTATATGTTACCATAATAAAAGTTTAACCACCCCAAAAAATAAAACAAAATAAAAATTTTAAAAATAAATAAGTACAAGAACTATCAAATTTAACAACAAAAAGGAATTCAGTGGCCAAAACTGCAGGGAATATATAATCTACAGAATTAGTACAGAAAATTCACTAAATAATCAAAGCAGCAAGAAAAACAAAGAAAATAAACAGCAAAACAACAAACCCTGGGTGTGGGATAGGTGATACAAGAGTTGTTACATTATCTTAAAAGTCCAGTTTTCAACAAAAAATTTACAAGACATGCAGAGAAACAGGAAAGTATGCCACATAAATGGAGCGGGGAGGGCAGGGGGAAAAAGCAACAGAGAATGTCCCTGAGTGGGGCCAGATGTGGTAGACAAAAACTTTAAATCAGCTGTTATAAATGTATTTGAAGGCCTAAAGGAAACTATGGTTAAAGAATTAAGGACAACCCAAGTGCCCATCAACAGATTAAAAGATAAACAAAATGTGGTATATACATACAATGGAATATTTAGCTATAAAAGGAAATGAAGTTCTGATAAAAGCTACAACATGGATAACCCTTGAGAACATTATGCTGAGTGAAAGAAGCAAGGCATATAAGGACAAATATTGCATGACTCCATTTACATGACCTATCTAGAATAAGGAAATTTGTAAAGACATAAAGTAGATTAGATGTTACAGGGGCTTAAGTGGAGAGGGAAATATGGGGAGTTCTTGCTTCAGGATACAGAGTTTATTTTTGGGGTGATAAACTTTTAGTAATGGATGGTGATAATGGTAGCACTACATAATGAATTTAATTAATGCCACTGGTTGGTGTAATTAAGAATGGTTAAAATGGCAAATTCTGTGTGTGTATGTGTGTGTGTGTATACATAGCTACAATTTTTTAAAAAAGAATTATAGGATGTTCATCAACAGATAAATTGATAAACACTTTGCTGCAGTACATATATATATGTGTGTGTGTGTTGGACTATTATTCAGCCATAAGAAGGAACAAAGTACTAATACATGCTACAGCTTTGATAAACTTTGAAAACATTATGCTAAGTGAAACAAGCCAGATACTAAAGGTCACATACTATATGATTCCTTTTATATGAATATATCCAGAACAGGCAAATCCATAGGGACAAAAAGCAGATTTGTGTTTGCCAGGTGATGAGGCAATGGGAAAATTGTAAATGACTACTTACTGGGTATGAGGTGTTTTCCTGGGGTGGTAAAAACTTTGGAATTAGAGTGTGGTTGCACAATATTATGAATATACTATATGCCACTGAATTGTACACTTTAAAATGGTTAATTAATGTTATGTGAATTTCACCTCAAATTTTTTTAAAAAAATTAAAAGTATGATAGCTATTCTTCACTATATTTCTAATATAAATAGAAATCTTTTTAAAAATCAAATAGAAATTCTGAAGTTGAAAATTGTAGTAGCTGAAAATATACTAGTAGTCTCAACAACAGATTTGAGCTGGCTCAGAATCGGCAAACTTGAATATAAATCAATTGAAATTATCCAGTCTGATTTTAGAAAGAAAAAAGAATGAATAAAAATGAACGGAGCCTCAGAGTCCAGTAGGGTATTGTATTAGTCTGCCAAAGAGGTGCTGATGCAAAGTACCAGAAATCTGTTGGCTTTCATAAAGGATATTTATTTGGGGTAAAAGCTTACAGTTACAAGGCCTAAAGAGTCAAACTCAAGGTTGTTTCTCACCAAAGTCAGTTGCCACGTGTTGAAGCAAGATGGTTGCTGATCTCTGCTTGATGTCTCCTTCCTGGCTTCCTCTCTTGGCATAGGGCTTGTGTCTTTCCGAGTTTTCTATATCAGCTGCAAACTATCAGGCAAATGGTTCATCTCTCCCCACAACTCCAATATCAAACATGACAGAGCTCTCTCTCTTCCCATGTATCTTCTTGAGTAAGTGTCCATTCATATCAGCCCTCCAAGGGAGCAGGGACTCAACCTGAGTCACGCCTTACTGTCATGGTCAAATCAAAGCCCTAATCTTAGCAGGTAATTTAATCAAAGACATCCCAGCTGAATCTAATAACAGTCAAAGAGTATTACACCCAGAGAAATATATTAGTTTGCAACATAATCTTTCTGTTTTGGTAATTCATCAATAATCTCAAACTGCCACAGGGGCCATAGGCATACAAGCATAAACATAATGGGAATACCTGAAGGAGAGAAGAGAGAGAAAGAGGAACAACAAATATTTGAACTAATAATATATAACTTCCCAAATATGATTTCTAAAAAAACACATTATTCAGCACATCTAAGAAGCTCAACATACTCCAAGTAGGACAAACTCCAGGATACATAATAGTCAAACTGTTGAAAAACAAGAGAATATTGAAAGCAACAAGAGAGAAGCAACTCATCTTGTACAAGGAACCCTGTATTAGTCAGCCAAAGGAGTGCTAATGTGAAACACCAAAAATGAGTTGGTCTTTATAAAGGGTATTTATTTGGGGTAGAAGTCCACAGATACCAGGCCATAAAGCATAAGTTTCTTCCCTCACCAAAGTCCAATGTCACATGTTGGAGCAAGACAGCTGCCGACATTTGCCCAGGGTTCAGGCTTCTTGGATTCCT
>JAQZBX010009413.1:0-46151 GCA_029593785.1 Cabassous unicinctus
CATGATTTTTTAATCAGTATAAGAACAAATTATTTTATGGCAGAATAATTTTATCTAAATCAAAAATTAAAGCCCTCACTTTCTTTTCCCAGCATGTGAACATGTATATTCCTCCTCTACGAAGCTATTCAGAGATTTTAGTTCCCAGGCTTAGCTCCCTACCACCATGGTGAGCCCCATGACATCAGGGTACAGGAACAGAAGAGGGGACAAACTGTCATGGTCCCAGGTGCATCATCCAGGTTCCTCAACTTGTTCTCTCTATCAAGAATGGGGCTTTTGCACTTATTAAGCCTGTACAAGATCCAAACTCACATCAGGCTGATTCTGATGGGAACAGCTAACCTAATGGATTGGAAAAGCCCCCAATTCTCATTAGGAGCAGATGCCTCATGGGATGCCCAGAGCCTCCTCTGTTGTCAGTTACCTGGGAGTTCTCCCTGAGCTATCACCTATATGGAAAGGGCTAGATTGTCCAGAGAGAAATGAGAAAAGGAAATGTGGGTCATAGTGGGTCTGAAGCCTTATTTCTGTGCTGTCAGATGACATTTTCCTCAGGAGGGGCTTGGGCTAATTTGCCTCAGTTGTTCCCTAGGGCTGGACTTTGATGGAAATCTGTACCTCCTCAGCCAACCACAGGGCCTAGTGGCTCTAAGCTGGACCCACACCTGAAAGGCCCAGGCTGGCATGATGACACCTGGATAGGAGCTGAGTGAGGCAACAATAAAGGATGGAATTGAAACAATGGCTGAGGGGATTCTTGTTCAGGGTAGGCTAGAACCATGATTCACAGCTGGGAACCAGTCCTCCAAGTTGGTCAATCATAAGCCATGCTCAGCCCTTGACCATGTGCCCCATGTTCCTAGGGAGGAAGACCTTCACACCCTCTCTATCTGTGGAAACCAGCCATGGACTGCTCAGGAGGCAAGCCCCAGGGTGGGGCATGTGTGCTGGTTACTATCACTGAGCAACTCACAGTTTTTTCTGCCATAACTCCTCAGTACCTCTGTCTTGATCTTTCCTGGATGTTCTACAGTGCTCCCTGAACTCTGAAGACCCAGAAAGTTGTTTCAGACAGTTTCTGCCTGTCCACTGGCTGGAGGAAGAGTGTGTCCTCTTCCTGTAAATGATGACACCTACCTGTAAATGACTTTGATAAGACTTTGAACTTAGATTTGTTACCAAAACATCTTAAGGCCTTGAGGACATTAGCATGGATTAAATGTATTTTGCATGTTGGAAGAACTTGACATTTTGATGTCCAAAGGGAAGACTTGAAATGAAACATGTACTCTAAGGAAGATGTGTTCAACCCTTAACCTGTGTTCCTGTAGCTGTGCATACTTTTGTAAATAGGATCTTCAAGGATGTTATTATTAGTTAAGGTGTGGACTCATTTGTGAATAGCATATATGAGGATCCTATGGAAATGAAGACCATTTGAATGATGGTAGCACTTAATCCATACTACTAGGTCATTAGAAGCAGAAGAGCATAGTAACTCAGTAGAAGTCACAATTCAGTGGAAGCCAGAAATCAGAAGAAGCCAGAAAATGAGGTAGATTGCCATTTGACAGGGATATAGATGGAAGCCAGGGACTCCTAAGAATATTGGTAAGCCAGCATCAGAATGCTATAGGCTCTGGGAGAAAGCTTGGCCTGTAAAGGACTTTATTTTGAACTTGTCATTTTCACAATTGTAAGAAAATCAATTCTGATTGCTTCAACCAATCAAGTTAAAAAATGGTTGTATTTTTCATAGTATCTCTAGAAAATGAATATGTATACTAATAGAAGAAGATCAAATATTATTCCACCACAACAATGTGAATGCCTTTGAATTCTTTGGAATGTAGTAGTTTCATCATATTACTTTACCACATATTCCTCTTTGTGAAGTAGGAGATTAATATTTATTTGACTTTTGGATGTCATCATTTTATTTCTGATTTCTGGAAATATTTCTAATAAATATAATTTCATATATTTAATTAGTTCTTTCTGTGCTGCTCTTTTTGTCTTTCCTGTTTATTCTTGTTAAAGTTTAATTAAATGTAAGATTTATTTATATAAAAACTTTTACCTGTGTTATATTTTTCAATTTTTATACTTCACACATATCTGCTATTATCCCTATTAGTTCCATGTTTCAAGAGTTCTTAGTTTAAGAAGTTATATTTTTCTACCTTCTTCATTTGCAACATTATACTATTGGTCTTGAATAATCTTTGTTTTTTAATTAAACAGTGAATGCAACATAAATTATTTGGTACAATTGCTTTACCTTCTTCCCACCAATTATTTTCATTTTGTTTTTAAATTATAATATTAATCTTTAAACAGTTTTATATTCACAGAAGAGTTGCAGAGTTAGTGCATAATTTGAATAACCCTTGTCCTGAATCTTGTATTATTTTCTTACAATCCTTTGCCCCATTTGACTCAACTAAGAAAATATTATCTGCATGTTACTGTTAACTAATTTCCACATTTTTCTGACTTTCACTAATTTTTCCATAACATACTTTATGTATTTTATGATTCCATCTAGGATATCATATCGTATAAAATTACATGGCTCCCATAGTTTGTTTCATTCTCTCCAGTTTTCAATGTTTCATGACCTTGACAAATTTGAATATTGATGACATATTTTTTAAGGATTCCAAATTCTTAAATTTTTAAAATGTTTTTCTTATGCTTACACTGAGATTATAGGTTTTAGAGAGGAACGGCACAGAAACAAAGTGCCATTTCATCAAATTTTATCATTGATATGTAGTACCAACATTATATATCACTGTGAGATTGACTTTGATAACCTAGATGAGCTAGTGTTTGTGGGATTACTCCATTGGAATGTATTTTATTCTCCACTTTCCACATTCTTTTCTTTGAAATCAAGTCTCTAAACAGTGCCAACACACATTAGGGAAGGATGATTAAGCTTAATGATTTAAGTTTTGTGATACTTCATTTCAGTATCTACATAAAGTATTTGGAATTACTCTGTAGGGGAGATTGTCTCTCTCAACTCCATACTGATTTTTAATTATTTATTAAATGACTTGTATCAGTATTGATTCATGAATATTTATTTTATACTTTGGGTTAATAGAAAATACCAAATTATTTATTTCATTCAAATAGTTCCAGATTTGGCCTTTGAGAACTCTTTCAGGTTGGCTTGCATTTCATTTTGAAATACCCCATCCTCTTGTTTTTAGATACTTCCTCACACTTCATCATTACAAGTCATACAAGCTCATCTCTAGGTCTTGAAATAGACATTTATGCAAGAGTCCCTGGTTCCTTGCATTGAATAAAGGTATTTATAAGCTAATATATTGGCATTGGTTGTATGCATTGCTATTTGGCAGTATCTTATTTTTTTTTAAATCTCAATAGACAGAATTAGGGGATGTATTTATGTATGCTTATCCATGTCTATAAGCATAAAATATTTTTGGAATCTTGGCACTTGAAACAAATTATGCAACAGAAGCAAAGAAAATGCATGGAGCAGACATAATAACCATAGTAGATGATCTGTCTCTTGAGACAACTTATTATTCTACTTCACTGTCTGTTCCACATCTCATATCCATGGATTTATATGAAGACCCTAATAAGGAGTTAATGGGAGTTAAAAAGCATGGGCCGTGCTTAGTAATTACATCACTGTGTTCAAGAGTAGCTGCGTAGAGATGTCCATTGAACTGTAGTCCCACTTATAAATATCCCTGAAATATGTCAGAGAATGGAAGTATTGCCTTGGCAGGGCCATGGGTACAGATACAGTGTAAACCAGGGCCCAGGATCAAAGACCTTTTCATATGACCAATAGCTGCACCGAGAAAATCTCATCTCATGCAATTTTCTGGCCGGTTATTCTCCAACTAGAGCTATTTGGAACAGCAATTCAAACATTCATCTCAGGGTTCTATTAACAATAGAGTAGTTTGCTATAGACTACCATGAAATCTGAAACCTCTTTCTAGACAACTGTGTAAATAATTTCAGGCTGATTGAGTCCTATTACATCTCTCCTTGATGCCACAATGCCCAGTGATACATTCTTCCCAGGTTGATGCTCATTATAATTGTTAAGGGATCCTCTCTCTTTGCTTCAGAACTCACAATTTACTACAGATACCATCTTGGCACCTGTATCTGACTGATTGTCCTGGAAGCAATAAGTGATAAGTATGTGTGTGAGTGTGCAGTTCTGTGTGTGGGGGGTGTACTTGGGAATATCCTAAGTAGGATTTTCATCTACTTGCAAGACAAGAGACCCAAATGCACTAAGGGAAAATTGAGATCCTGAGAAGGGTAGAGTTGTGCCTCCACCAGCAAGAAGTGACAGGCAATTTAAGTATTCAGAGTTCTCCCCTTCCTTTCTGTACCCAACAAACCAATCCCATGTTAAGTATTCCAATTTTTATATTAGTGATCTTTTCAGTAAAATATTCAGGGAGGGGTTGAAACATTCTTTAAACCTTAAAACCAGAGCCTGGTTTTTACTTAGCCATGTCTACCTGGATCTACAGGAGACAAGACATTTTACTAAGGCTGCATGGAGAACCCAATTATCCACATAGTATCTTTTAACTTGCAGTCTTTTGCTGTCCTTATATGTGTAAAATATTACTTGATTTTCTTCTGGGGAGGAGGCATAGTGCCTCAACAATGCCTAAGGGCCCACTGGTCTGTCCTGGCTTATCAATCGCCCATTACCCATTAAAGATAAATGCTTTCCTTCCTACCACTAGTCTCTTTGGTGAGATGATTTTCCTCTCACAATTACTCTAGGAAATTCAAATAATTTCTTCAAGTTTTACTTCTTAAGAAAGTTATTCCAGGCCTAACCACCTTCCATAAAATTAGGTTATATTGTTCATCATACTATACAATTCATTAATAATTATTGCCATATTGAATATTATTTATTTCATTGATTTCTATGATTTTAACACACCCCCAAGACAAGGGTTCAGCAAATAATTTCTTAAAGGGCCAGATAATAATTTGTATAGATTTTTGTGGGTCACTTAATCTCTATGGCATCTAGTCTATGCCTGTGTAGTGGGAAAGCAGCCACAGTGATGTTTAGTGTGTCTGTGGGGCAAAAATATTTATTCACAAGTCCAGGCAGTTGATCTATGGGTCATGGTTTGCTGACCCATAGTCTAGACTGAAAGTTCAATGCAGAAAAACACTTTACCTGATTTTCCTTACCAGGCAGTGCTCCATGAAACATATCACCTGACCCACCATGGCCCTATAGGAAAATGGGTTGAGGGAATATCCAACAGATATATTTATGTTGTTAAATAAGAATTTCAGTAGTATAGAGAAGAAAAATTAAAATAAGATGGCATTCTACATTATTCCTGGATCCAAAACGTAAACCTATAAATTTTTTTCTCTGACTTAATCTTTAGAGAGTGTCTGGAACCTACTAACCAAGCAACAGGAATGATGTGATGAGACTACAAAGTAGCAGCTGCAGGAAAGGACCACCCCAAGTGGTTGTGGATGTGCTTATAAATGTCCATAATTTCCTCATTGTTTTTCTTCCCATGAGCCTGAAATTCTCAGAGGATGCCCTTTGCCTGGGCTGCCCAGGAAGTTAACACCTGAGTGGAGGGAGGGAAATTGATCTTCTAGGACACAGGAAAGAAACCTTTCCCTGAAAGGTACACAACCTAGAAGCTCATCCTTAGAGCCTACCCCTTTTGCTCTATAAAGGCCACATGTAAATCACCCCAGATGTAAATATCCCAGTAAGTGAAAACTTACTGGATTATTATTCACTTGCTGGTTTGCCTACCTGTGAGAAACTCACATTCAGAAACAGTGACTTTCATAAATATGTGTTGTGTTTAATTAAGGATAACATTGTCTGAGGTCCAACTACAAGATTCTAACCCAGGAGTGGGGAGACCCTCTCATACTGTATTAGTCAGAGTTCTCTCGGGAAACAGAATCAACAGGAGATATCTGTCAATAATATGAGATTTTAAAAGAGTCTCTCACACAACTGTGGGAATGCACAAGTCCAGGTTCCGCAGGCAGGCTGTAAACCAGGGGCTCCGATGAAAATCCGATTAAAGGTCCTTGATGAGTTTCTGGGAGAAATTGACTGTCCACTGATGAGTTGGGAAATTATCTCTGAATGTTGAAATCACTTCCTCTTTTAAGGCATTCAACTGATTGGGTAAATGTGTCACCCATTGATGATGCCATCTCCCTGATTGATGCAGATGTAATCAGCCATCTATGCAGTAAACTCACTGGTGATCGAAGTCCATAAATGCTCTTGTATTACAATTAGCCCAGATCTTATTGGAACAAACACCTGGAAACAATTACCTGGCTGAGTTGACACATTAACATAACCATCACAGTCCACCCCTTGTCAACTCAGCAATCATACACATTACCCTAAACCATACTTAGTCTCTAAGTAAAAGCAGTAACAGACAAGCATACATACATATTTGTGCCTAACAATGTTCAACTCCCCTGTGTACAACCAGAAATGCATTAATTCCCCACAGAATAGGGTGCAAGTCCTTGGGTAATATTCACGCTTAAACTTGACATCCTTAAATATTATGATGTGGAATTAATAGAATTTTTCATATGATAGGGGGAAAGGTTGGGGAAGAAAACAAGAAATTCATTTTGTGTACATATACAATCATACTCATAATGAAACAAGGAAGAAGGGTTCATGACTACTACAGTCCTCGTTTCTGTAACTGGTGTTGTCGTCAAAGTCCATATTTATCACTACCTTCTTCCACTACCTATTCCATGTTTAAGACTCTTTTCCTCAAGAACCAACCCACTCCTGGTACCAAGCTGTATTACTCAGGGTTCTCTCGGGAAACAGAATCAACAGGAGATATTTGTCAATACTATGAGATATTAAAAGAGTCTGTCATGTGACCGTGGGAATGCACAAGTCCAGGTTCTGCAGGCAGGCTGCAAACCAGGGGCTCCGATGAAAGTCTGATGAAAGGTCCTTGATGAGTTTCTGGGAGAAGTTGCCTGTCCAACGACAAGCTGGGAAATTCTCTCTGAATGTTGAAATCTCTTCCTCTTTCAAGACATTCAACTGATTGGGTAAGAATGTCACCCATTGATGATGTAATCTCCCTGACTGATGCAGATGTAATCAGTCATCCATGCAGAAACTCACTGGTGATCAAAGTCCATAAATGCTCTTAGTATTACCATTAGTGGAGTGCTTATTGGAACAAACACCTGGAAACAATTACCTGGCTGAGTTGACATATTAACCTAACCATCACACATACCATCACAATAACCTGCACATCTGGTCTGCCAAACCATAGATGAGAAACTGGAGTATGTTGACAACATGGTCAGTGACGTAAGTAATAACTACAGCCTGCCATCAAATCTTGAAGACACAGTCACTGATTAATGTGCAAGATCAACACCAGCTGCTGCCATGAAGGGTGGATAAGCAGAAGTCTCTCCCTTTGGGATGCCTGTAGTGTACTGGGCTGCTTTGAGCCCTCAGTACACACTGACTACAAAGTCCTAATTCTAGAAGAAAGTGCAGGCAGAAAGATGTAAAATATTCCCTGTTTTGTCCTGATGTCTCCACTTTATCCAATCTGAAAGACTTTCCAGGGACTCTTCTACATTCTGAGGAATAAATGGGATCCTTGGTTGTTCTTGCAAATACAAGGGAAAGACAACTCAAACCAAAGATAAACCATCTATGCAGTGTATGAGCACTGTGAAACACAGATAAATATCAGGTATAGAAATGTCCATAGGAGTATTTTAGAAACTTGCAGTTTTGTATTTGGGATTTAGAGATATGAATGTCAAAGTAGACTAAGGCATGAGGCTATTATGATATTTGAATGTCTATCAAAATTTTTTTCAAAATTATTGTCAGTTATAGCCATTTTCACTTTAAGTGCAAGCATGACCTCAGTGTTCATTTAATTTTCAAAATCTGATGACCTCTGTTTCAGATAGTCTGTGTTCTAATGAATAGCCACAAAAATGTCATTTATAAATACATGTACTTTAACAATGCCTTGTAATGACTTTTGTGTTTGATGCAGTTTACACAGTGTTCAGGCTTGAGTCATGTACCACAAATTTATATCTGTTCTTTGTCTTTGTCCACATTCTTGTGAGTGTGAAATCACCACATATAAGATCTCTTGAGGATGTTATTTTGCTTAAGGTATGGCCCAATGGAATGAGATTGGGCCTTAATCTGGACAACTGGAGTCTTTAGAAGCAAAAGGAATTCAGAAATAGACAACAAAATGTCAGAGATATAGATAGAAGACAGAAATCTATGGGAACTTATAAGAGAAAAGAGAAGTCTTCACCATGTGATGGGAAACCCCAGAACCCATAGGAATTTCAGTTAGTGGACCTTGTATGAATGACCTTGGATATTTAGTTGAGGGCATTCCCAAGCTAAGTGTAGAAGATGCAGCTTTGTTTCTCCTTTTAGTTTATAGAAAAAATGTAAGAGGAAAGGGTTAATCTGAGAATTAAACTCTTTAGCACAAAGGCGCCAACAATTCTTGATTCATGAAATGCTCAGTATATCCAGATAGCATGCTCTGAGAACTGGGCCAAAAGATGACTTATCAAGAAACTCTCTCAACTTCTGGGAAGGGATTAAGAAGAAAAGAAGGCTCCATATGGATCTTTAACTGAATAAACTTTTACTAAAGACGGTGTGGATGAACATGGATCCAGTTATCTCAGAATGAGACCAGCTTGGAAATGCAGTTATCCAAGAAGGATCATCAAGGGTAAATTTGTCTGATGGTTTGAATCCCCTTGAGCTGCACACAAAGCTGACAGTGGTTTTGGAAAATTTTTACTTGTAGAAACACTGCTATTCTTTGAGACAGTGAGACCTGATCACAGTTTTCAAGTAAAGTGAGCATGCAATTCCAGTGCTCTTGGAGGGTGAGATCTAGACCCCAGGATTCAGAGAGAGCATGGGGACTGTGACAGCATATAGAAAGAGTGAGGCTGCTGCTTGAACAGGCCTGGAGTACAAAGCACCCATCCACAGATGATTGCCACACATTGAAATATAATGGAGTTCACCCTGGTGGATTTTGGTCTTGCTTGAGACTCATGCACCTGTTTTACTATCAAATTATCTCTCTTACAATGGGAATGTACTTCCTGTTGTTACACTATTGTACTTAGCAAAAAGAAATCTGATTTTCTAAGTTTCACTGGTAGAAGTTTTCCATTAGGACAAACCACATCCATAAATGATTTTAATGATTCTTTGTTTTTTTTATTCATTCTAAAATGGCTTAAGGTTTTGTGATGTCCTGATGGAATTAATGTATTTTGCATTTGGGAATATGATTTAGTTTCTTGGCTGCTAAAAATTACCATAGAAAAGGAATTTATTGGCTCATGTTTCAGAGCTAAGAAGGCTTGTTTCTTCCCAAGGTCAGCATCTACTGGCAGGCAATCTTTGGGGCTTCTTGGATTTTCTATCACATGACAATGCACATGGCAGCATCTTCTCCATTTTCGTCAGAATTCCCTTTTTATCCATCTTCTGGCTACTCCTTGTGGCTTCTTCACTGTGTTCAATTTCCTTTGCTTATAAGGAAATAAGCACTTTGGATTGTGGCCCATCTTCACTCAGTTTGGGCACAGCTTAACTTATAACATATGTGGAGGTTCTCTTTCAAATATGTTCACCTCCACAGACCCAAGAGTTGGGATCTGAACATGTCTTTTGTCAGGGACATGATTCTATCCCCAACAGAATTTCATGTCTTGTTTTCATATCCAGAGATCTGACTAGGGTGGCTTGAGTTACATTATCCAAATTTAGATTTGTTCTTGATGTTCTTATTCCTTCATGTGTGTGTGAACCCATTATAAGTAGACTTCTGGAAGCTGTTATTTTTAGTTAAGTTGTAGCACAATAGAATGAAAATGAGCTTTAATGTGAGTTACATTTGTCCTTTATAAGCAGAAGAAATTCAGAAAGAGAAAGCCTCACGGAAGAACAAGCAGCCAAAAATATGAAGGAACCAAGAAGAAAAAGGAGAAGACATAGCCAAGTGATGGAAAAGCTATAATACCCCAAGGATTGCCAGCTCTTGACCACAGAAGGAAACTAGTCTTCCAGCCTCCAAATCCATGAGGAAAATTAATTACCATTTTTAACTAACTTGTGTGGTTTTTGTAATGGTATTATGGAAATTCAGATGTGCAAGTAGTTGAATTAATTTCTTTCATTAAAGTTTCAATGCCTCTTGCCCACAAAGATGCAGGATTTCACAACCAGTCAAAACCTGAGTACAAGGAATCCTGAAAGTGGAAGAGATGCTGGGAACATTGGGATACCTCATGACCTCTTTTTAATACAAGAGTCCAGGAAGTTCAAGATGAGTGGAGAACCCATTTGGATTTGTGCAGGGAGTAGGAACAGATAAAAGAAATCATCATCTTTTCAGTTATGAACAATTTCTTTTTATTTTTTGATAAAACACTGCTCAGATTATAATGGAAGGATCATGGTCCATTTGCCCCTGCACATCCAGGAGGTGAATATTCACCTAGTAATTTTAGAGGTGGTAAATCCCCTGGGAATGGTCCAAAGAACTGTCCAATCTCATGTAAATCTCAGGGCTGATTTGAATATGAACCCAATTCTGTGGTCTCTGGGAACCATGTTCCAATATATATGTTGATGAAAATGTTCTTGCAGGCTGTGCTGAGGGGGATGTTAGGAGGAAAACAAGGCATAAGCTCATCATAAACTGTGTTCCTGAGAAAGGAGGGAGAAGGGAAAGTCAGGTATTTATCAGTGAGGACTTCTTATAGGTTCAGATTGTATTTTTGCATTATCTGAAAAACTTTCTCTCTGTGGACTGGCAGTTTCTCTGACCTGAATCTCCAAGCCTCTGAAAGAAGGGAAAGTCATCCCAGGGACAGGTTCAGGTTTCCTTTCCTAGACTCTAAACAGAGACTGAGGCCCTGAAGACCTTCCCTGTTTTATACCTTGGCATCACATGTGCAAATCAGCTTCCAGTATCTGTGCACTGCTTCCTCACTCTGTCTTGTACTCTCCAGGAATCACATATGTTTTCCAGAACCCTGAGATACCTGAGTACATTCTTCTGTTTGTTACTTCTCCCTTAGAGCACATCAGAGATTTTTCATAAGGGTGACCTAGATAAGGTGTATGATAGTTCTCACTACTAATTTTTATTTCCATATTGTCTCCAGATTCCTGGCCAAGACGTGGCCATATGAGTCAGACCCAGATCTTCAGAAGCCTTCATAGATCCTGTGTCTCTCCTGCACTGTCTCTGTTTTCTCCATCACAATCTTTGTTTTCTGTTGGTTTTGGATCTGTCAGGCCCTTTGAGGGGTTACAGTAGTGCAGCAAAATATAGCATAAAAGAAATGCATACTATGATCCACCTCTCTGATGTAAAATTTCCATCTCTAGATACACATACAAGAACATCCAAGTTCTTCCTGTAGCTCAGCTGTGACTGACAAGGTTACAAACTGTGTTACTGAGTGGACATACAATAAGAGGAAGCCTGTGTGTGAGGCCAGACATTTGCCTATTCAGAGAGAGGATTGGGCAGCAGGGGGAACTGAAAACACACAGAGCACAGGGCAGGAACCTAGCTTCAAGGATAGAAACACTGGTGGCTCTGGAGGGATTTCCTGTATCAAGTGGGATTTTCCTTGTTCCTCAACTTCCTGAGACCTTCTTCTACATTTTATTTTAATGATTGTTAATTAGCTAAATGTACTTTTCAAATAATTCTCATTGAATTGTGGAATTAAAATTATATGTATATTTATGAACCTTCTAAAGTTTTGGGTAGATATTGGTTTGATACATATATCCAGATGTCTCTGTTGCTTTGATTTCTTATGATCTTACATCTCTTTCCTGAGATGGCTCATTTTGCCTCAGCCTGGAGAGGTCACAATGCTGCTTAACTGTAGGCATTCATCATTATACTCTTGTCAATGTCTCTGTGTTATGATTGTTGATGGAAAAAATTTCTATTCAAATTATTTATGGCTCTCAGTACTTGGATAGTTTCAAGATGCCAATTACAAGTTTCAGATTATATTTCTTTGTATTCATTTCATTTTCAATTTTTATAATAATACACTTTATTTTTAGAGAAGTTTTAACTTACAGAAATGTTACATCAAACCTCAAAAATATATGGGATTTCCATATAACCCACCCACTCCCCAACCCACATTTTCCCCTAATAATAACATCTTATATTTGTGTGGTACATTTGTTACAATTGATGAACCAATATTGAAGCAATGCTATTAACCAAGATCTATTGTTTACATGATGGTTTACACTTTGTGCTGTACAGTTTCATAGGTTTGAACAAATGAATATTGGCATGTATACATTGTTGCAGTATCATACAGAACCAATCTAATGCCTTAAAAATGTTTTGTGTTCCACTTATTCTTCCCTGCTCCTCACCTCAGAACCTTTGTCAACCACTACCTTTATATCAGTATTACAAGTTTTTCTGTTACCACAAGCTAATAACTACAATAAAAATAAATCTACTTTGGATCATGGTTGCACTCTCCCCTTATGTTTGTTCATTCCTCAATCTTGAAAAATTTGGGATGATATCTGTTCTGCTTCAGATTGATGGGAGCTTAGATGTTATGGGGCAGCTGGAAGGAATTGCTTAGATTGCAGTTGCAGAAATTCTTTGTTTCTTGGGGTGGGCTTTGATCATAATTATCATAATTGTTAGTTGTCCTGGGCAAATCTCAAGAACTGGTAGTAAGAGTTGGCCACAACTCAGCTGAGATTAAGAGATAAACCAGCATATGAACAGACAAATATTTAATTCTCTCAGACATATATTTAATCGACATAATGATAATTATAGGTTTAAAGAAAAGAGGTAGAAGATTCAAGAGTGGGGAAATATAAATGAGTCAAACTCTGTAATATTGGGGAAATAGATTATCATATATTCTAAAATAAGGCCTGCCAACAGGGTGCTGATTTCATAGGGTTGTATGGTTTGCCTAGAGTGTCTGGACATCTCTAGATCCCTTCAACTTTTGCTTGAGGCTGTGTTTACTGTGAGATATCCTTCAGACCTGCATGAACATAACCTATGGAATGACCTCCCAGCACACTTTGAAATCTTTTAGCTGTAAAAAATCTCTTGTGTTAATGTTTCCCCCTTTTTGTAAAGGTTTTCCCAATCATTATTTTCAAAGTTGGTGACTCTAGCCAAAATCTGCATGAATTTTTCTTTTTATAATTTTCTTTTTTTGGGTTTTCACTATTTGTCAATAAATTACTAATTATAGCTACATTACATTGAGTTAGTATATAATGAAACTTAACCAGAGAATTGCTCCTATCAGTTCTAACTTGATATAAATATTTGGGAAAATTGAACCCTGAGCTTAAACAACTCAAATATTTTTATTTGGCCTTTACTTCATCATTAAGGTAAATATTTTCCAGAAAGAAATCTTTTGAATAAAAAACAACTTTGAGGTTGTTCAGCATGTAGAGCTCCCTAACCAACATTTAAGGTGGCAAAATAATAATTCCTGCAAAATTTCTGCTCAGATTTGCCAGGCACATGCATGGTTTTTAATTATTCATGTGATGTTTATGCACAGAACAAACCCTATTCCCTTGAGCAATTCCCCTACATGCCTGACAAGGACTCATGGAAGATGGTTGATTATTGTTATAAATGCCTCATGGTCAGCAAGTGTTCTCTAATTTACTTGCATCTTGAAAGCATGTTAAAATAATCATATCCACTAATGCACTTTGAGTATTACCAAGTTATCCAAATTGTGTTCTGCAATGTCAGTTATGTTTATTTTTAAAAAATTGCATTCAATATTACCTGGGGCTTTGATAGAATAAAAATCATCATTATAGCTCTTATAATGGTGACCTAAATATATACTGAGTTCAGAGATACTTAAATGTCATAAAATCTTCCTTGCCTATAAGTGAGTGGTCAAAATGAAGTGATTCTCCCTAATTGTCAATTTTTTTATCCAGTGCTTTCTACTTTTTTCAGTAAGGATAGATGATTTCTTTCAGGAAATTAAAATAAGAAGCAGAAATAGAATAAATTTTATTGCATGCATAATACCCAGACACTTTCCCATGCCACTAATACCTGGTTTGCATTTTAAAGAAAACTACATTTACTGGATTAGTGCCCTGTAAAAACTCAAGTACTTCTGGGAACTAAGAATGTGACCTTTAGGGTCTTTACAGATATAATTAGTTAACTGAAGGTGAGGCCTTCTGGGTGAAGGTTGGCCCTAACCCAAAAACTGGTGCCTTTGTAAGAGGTGTAAACAGATAATCAGAGGGAAGATGGACATGTGAGGAAGCAGGAAAAGAATGGAGTTTTCCAGATAAAAGCCAAAGAATACCAAAGTTTGACAGCAAACACCAGAAGACAAGAGAGAGTCATGGAATGTATTCTCCCTTAGAGCCTTCACAGGAACATGGATATGTGCATACCTTTCTTTATGACATCTAGACTCCTGATCTTGAGAGAAAAGATTCCTCTTGTTTTGTGACTTTCCTAAGCAAGCTTAGGAACCTAAGACACTACAGTTCCCAGTATCCACACACCCAGGTAATTCAGCTGATGTTTTCAGCTTCCTAATGCTGTTAGGTAAAAGTTTGTTTGGAGAAGAAGTCATGTCTGGGTGGCATGGGGATCCTTGAGGAGGTAACACATGAGATTTCTTGAGGGTAAAACTATTCTGGATACTCTAATGACACTCAAAAATCATCCCAACCTTAAATTACTTTCAGAAGTGTTTTAAAGAAAGAAAGAAGGCAAATCCAGGACAGGTCCACCAAAAATGTCCATATTAGATCCATGGGAGAAGGAAGTTGTATTACATCTACATGAAGACTAGGCCTGACATGAATGCTAACATTTTGGTCAAAATTTGTCCAAATTCTGATGTGTGTGTAGATGTCCTATTTAGTATAATAAAGTCATTTTACATTGTGTAGAATATTAGAAGAAACTGATATGCATACAACTTCATTCTTCCTTTACTTAATTTAAACACTGTGAGATAAATTCTTGTGATAAAGAAAGTTGTTATGTCAAAAAGAAAGAAAGTGGACAAGTTCAGTGTGAATCCAATGGATCAGAACCCTTAAATGGAAGTTGGAGGGACCTGAAAGGCAGATTTGAAAAGAGCTCACTGCCCCCAGTCACAAATCCCATCCCTCAGGTCCCAGGACATCCACTGCAGCTCCATGATCTCAGGAAGTACCTGGTCTTTCTATTGGGACTGTGTCTTTGGGATCCTTAATACCCTATCTAAGAAGACAGAGAAACTCCCTCACAATCTGTATCCTCCACCAAAATTTCAGAGGGAGAACTTGGTGCCCTGACAACATGGGTGCCTTGGACTGCAGACTCATTAGATTATTATCATATCCTCATACCTTTGTGGACTCTGAAGGTGTTTTGGAGGTGGGTGAGGCTCCATTTCTGTGCAGTCTAGGCCCACAGTGCTGGTATGTATGGGGAGGATTATAAGGACTTTTTATTGATCCTCCCTGGAGTTTTAAGACAGGTATCTTTCTCTGCCCTTAAGTTTTGAGGTAATGAAACCTATGGAGTATCATCTGGAGGGCAGGAGGTAAATATGCAAAGTAAGGGGAACTTCCTATTTAAATCTACTGCTACCATTACCCAGTGGAGTCTCCCCAACAGGCAATCTACTGATTTCAGTGCTGTCCCTTTCCATTAATCATCACAGATGGGGTCTGCCACCATCCTTGCCCTCCTCATGGCTCTTCTTCCAGGTCAGGGATTACCCAGGGCTTGGGGTCACAGAGGAGGGTGGATCTGATCTCTGAGTTCCAGGTCTCCCATACAAGTGTCATAAATGAGGAGCAGCTGGTGCAGTCTGGGGCAGAGGTGAAAAGGCCTGGGGAAACTCTGGGGATCTCTTATAAGGCTTCTGGATACAGCTTTACCAGCTACTCGATCCACTGGGTGCACCAGGAACCAGGAAAAGTCCTGCAGTGGGTGGGAAGGATTGATCCTAGTGACTCAGAAACACACTATGTCTCATCCTTCCAAGGAAAAGTCACAATCTCCACAGACAACTGTCCCAGCACTGCCTACCTGCAGTGGACCAACCTGAAGGCCTCAGACACTGCTGTGTATTACTGTGCAAGAAACACAGTGAGAGAAACCACATCCTGAGGAGATCAAAAACCCTTAGCAAGCCCACAGCTTCAGCATAACATTGTCAAAGACACCCTCCACCAGAGATTTCTCCAATACACGCACAAGGGAAATAATGGTCTGGCTGGGTCCTCAGGATGAAAATAAAGAGAAGAGGATCAAAAGGGGACTCAGCTCAATATGCTGACAAGACAAGGGACACATTCCTAGGGTACATTGATGCTTCTTTTCTGAAGTAGATTGCTCTACATTATTCACTGGTTCATATTGTGTCCTCCAGCAAGGTGGCTGCAAGAACCTTGTTACATTCTTAATATAAAAACACTGTGTTATCTACAGATCTTATAGATGCCAAAAATTTTACTTAGTGGAAATTCCACACATTCTATCACTATTCTCCTTCCTTACTTCCTTTTACCTTCCTTCTGCCCTCTGTCCATTTCTCTTTCATCTTTCCTTTGATGCTTTAAGACATTGCTTTCCTCCTTTTTTGCTGTTCTCATATCAGTGTATACATGATGCATAAGAGTTGTTATCCTTTATCTAAAGATGTTAGTTTAATTCCTTTAAAAGAAATTCAAGCATCATTTTGCTTTTATCATTTATCTATCTATCCACCCATCCATATTTAAACATCCATCATTCCTACCACTTCTGTCTACAACTGAAGAAGGGTATTCTGGTAAAACTATTCCTGAGAACTAGATACCCATCTGGTCTGCTTGCCTTGGGCCAAGGTGGAGGATGGGGCAGCTGTGATTGAACTGGAAGTATGTTCACAGCTGAAAGTGCCCCCAAAATACATTGTTAATGGAAGGGTGCTGAAGGTATATCCAGTATCCTTAAAAATCCTTAGATATTAAGATATTTGTATTAATGTATCCCTTTGTAGACTGTGTAAGTTGGGGTGAAGTGGATAAGGTAAAATTTCAGAAGAAAGATCTCCTGAGTGGGAAAAAATTCTAAGTTAGTTGTATGTCTATTTGGAGTAGTCACAAGAGACCATACTTCAAACCCTAAACTACAAAGTCATATTTTAATCCCAACAGAGAGCTGATGAGATGAGGATATAGAAATGTAATATATTTATTTTGGGCTGAATTGTGTCTCCAAAAACATACTTTAAATTTCTAATCCTTCATTCCACAGAGTGTGAATTTATTTGAAAGTAAGGATGTATCAGCTTCAGTGAGGCAAGTTGAAACTGATCATATTGGAGTAGGGTAGACAATCCAATATGACTACTATCTTTATAAGAAAAGGAAATTTGAACAGAGTCAGTCAGACAGGATGGGAGAACACCATGTGATATCCAGGAAGAGATTGAAATCCAAGAATTGCTGAGCACCACCAGAACTCAGGAGAGAGATATGGAGCAGATGATTCCTTACAGGTTTCAGAGGGAACATAGCCCTCCAACACCTCAGTTTCAGAACTAACATCTAGAACTATATTACTATATATTTCTGCTGTTTCAATCCACCCAGTCTGTAGTGATTTACTATTGCAGTCCTAAGAACCAAAAAATGATATTCTTGAAAGTGAATAACTTGTTGCTTTCTCCCAGGAAAACTGTGCGGGAAGGTCGTATTTCCATATATGGTATCTCTGTCAAGTTTTTAAAGATTGGGTGTGAGTTGGGGTCATGGATTAACCTCCAGGCTTTCAGGGTAAGGGAGGCTCAAGAGAGGGTCAAAGAGACCCAACAATACAAAGTTTCACCTGAAGAGAATAAGGCAGGTCCAGAGTTGAAAGAATATAGAAATACTACTAGATGGCACAAGAGCAAGAGAAGTAAAACAACTGAACAGAACAGGTTCCTTCTCAGAATGAGTCACCAAAGAAATGCTAATGTCCAAATAATGTGTCTGTTTTCCACATGGAAAAAGTTTCCTCTCTCTAAGTTCTTATTTGTATCAATGTGGGCAGAAGTGATTCAATGTTACAACTGGGTGGATTTAGACCTCCACTGTCAGTAACAGCAGCCAGGGTCAGATGACCTAAGCCCATCAACATCTGGGCTATACTACTATGTATAATACAGGCTAATGCACAATGACCTCAGATGTCTGTTTATTTGGGGCACAGTAGAGACTCTCAACACTGGCTCACCCAGAACTAACAGCACAGAGGAAAACAGAATGCAAAATCAGAGAGAGAGCTGGAAATCCACTTGGCAAGTGTGGAAATTGAGGATTATGAGATTATTAGTGCCCCAGGCATTGTCTAGGGTGGGGACATGGACAATATATAGAAGGGACTTGAATGTGAAGGAAAGTTTAGACAAGAGTAGGAGATAGGCAGTCTTCCCGTGCCTCAGCATCAACAGTTTCTTAACCATCTATTTTCATCAACCTTTAAGTTCTTCCCAAAGGTCTGATATGGAGTGTATGCAAATGTAGTCCCTTCTTTCTGCTGATGAAAATTGGACAATCCCCTGACCCTGCAGTTCTTAGAAGAGTCAATCCATTTGTCTGTGCTTTACACACTATGAACCCAGGAGAAAACCAGGATACTCACATGGAATCTGGACTGAGATCAGCTTTTATTCTGGTCCTTGTATGGAGCAATCACATAGCAAATTAAAAAAAAAAAACATAGATTCAGAGGAATGGGGAAGGGAGAGAGGGGGATTTTAAATAAAATAATTTCTGTTTGTAGGTGTCCATTGTGCAGTGCAGCTGGTAGCATCTATCAAAATGTGAGGCATGAAGAAGTCCAGGAGGTCTCTGTAAATCACCTGTACATGTCTGGATTCACCCCCAGCATTTGCTGGTTGAAATTATCTTCTCAGGATCCATGGAATGGGCTTCAATAGGTGGTTATGAGAAGCCATGATGGGAACACTGAGAACTATGCAGACTCCATGAAGGAAAAATTCACCACTTCCAGAGATATCTCAAAGAACATGCTGTTTCTGCAGATGAGCAGCCTGAGAGCACAGAAAGCAGCCAGGTTTCACTGTGTGAGACACAGTGAGGATAAGGCAATATGAGTCCAGATGAATACCTCCATGAGGGGGGCTCCAGGAGGTCAGGGGGGCATTGGCAAAGGGTGCTTCAGACCCCATGATCATGGGGCCATCCATTGGATCAGGAGCAGATTGAAGGACAAGATACATTTGGGGTTTCCTCTTGAGAAAAGAGTGCAATTTCTTGAGGGAGCACTATCTTTTTATTGCTTTTGTATTGCCCTCATTTTATCCTGGTCCTCTGGGCTATGCAAGTATCTGTATCTGAAAGCATGTCATCAGGGATATTTCCCCAAAGATGAGCTGAGAGCAAATTAGCTTTAGTGTACAGAGGGGAAGCCACGGCAGGTTATAGAATCCAGAAGACATGGTTTAATGTAAGTAATTAGCTATGTGAGAGATAATCAATGGGAGACATATCACAGAAATGGCAATACTAATGTGAGCTGAGGGGAGGATCTCAGAGTCCTGTAGGTAAACAGAGCAGTACAGGGGAATCCCTGAGGGTAGAAGGATCCTGAGCACATAGAGGCTTTCTGTAACCATAGTGACAGGCTGAATTACTGACTGACTGAATGAATGAATGAAGAGGGTAATTGAGGTGTATACATTTGAAAAAGGACTGGAAAACACTAGGTCTGGGACCACTGCTCCTTACTTCTAAATTTCATCATGCACTTGTAGAGCTCACAACTCTCCTTTCTTGTTTCCAATTGATTTGGTACAAGTTCTTCTGCCTTCACTCTCTGTATCTCTTTGGGAAAAGGGAGAAATAAGGATATTTCACACTCCTAATTTTGTGTAGTACCATGTGTTCCTTAATTCAAAGTGGATTTAAAAGTATATCAAATAAAATATTAATTTATTTATATTAATATTAACAAATAAAGTTATGTTAATTGTGTGTCTGGAATTTTGGACAAACTTTCCCACTAATGATGACTAAAAATGTTTGAAAAAATATTAACATTGTTTCAGTCCATCAAAGAATTGATAGGGGAAGAAATTTTTTTCAAAAAGTATGCCTGTCATATATTGCTTCTTTACCACCAGATGTACACTTAAGAGAAAAACAAAGGTGGGACTTTAGCCAAAAGAGAAGTGATCACTGAAAAAAGGTTTAGATCTCAGTCAGGAACAAAATAAAATAAAATATTAATAAAGAACATAACATTCCATAAAACTGATTGGTTTGCCAAGAGGTGAGAAAGGAAACCAGGGTTAGGGGAGTCATTAATTGAAGAAAGCATATAATATTATGCAGAGTTGACTAATATACTGTATTAACACCTTACATTACTATAGTATGATTCTTACAATTGTAGAAAAATACTATTATCATTGTACTATTAACTGCAGTTTAAAATAGTTATACCTGTTAAAAATTTTTTTCCTATATTTTTAAAGGAGCTTTAGATTATATAAATGCCACATTGAAAAAATATGGGATTCACTTATACCCCAACCTCTCCCCTCCCACACTTTCCGCAATTAATGACATTGTACAGTCTTATTTTATTCCTAATTATTGTTCTAGTGACATATATACAATTTGTTTCCCTTTTAAACCATTTTCAAATATAAAATTTATTGCTATAATTTATGTTTATAATGTTGTTCTGCCATTACCACCATCCAATATGGAAATGTTTCCAACACCACAAATAGGAATTTTGTACAATTTAAGCATTAATTTCCCCATTCATTACCCCCACACCAGCCCCTGGAAAACTATATTCATAATTTTGAGTGAAATATGTCAAGCAGAAATGGATTAATATTGTATCATCTCACAAATGAAATAATTAGAATAAACAAATTCATAGTCTGAAAATAATATCCTTAAAATAATATTTTAAGGATAAAGATAAATGTTTCTAGTAGAATCAAGCACTCAGTGCACTTATGCTACTTAGATTGATTCTGAGGTTACTGTGAGACAGGCTGTTATTCAGCAGAGTATTAAACTTGAAGATGGAAAAGTGGGTGAGTAAATGAAAGTGTGGGCTTTCATAGAGAAGGAGATAAGGGATAAAAAAGAGATATTTTCAGAAGCCAGGAGAAGAAATCTTCTCATGTCTGTCCAAACTTTATGATGCAGGAAAGATAAGTGCCCTTCTCAACCAGGCTGAGCCAAAACATATTGGCCACTGGGGTCCTACCCAATCCTTCAAAGTCTCTCAGTCTATTAGAGCTAAGAGAGAAGGAGACATAGTGTGGGGAGGGAGAAGCAGCTCCAGCCAAGGCTAAGCCAAGGCTGGCAATAATGGACTCCTAACTTTTGTTTGCCTGGGTCCTAAATGGGCTTTGATGAGCATACTCCACTCTGGGTTACCTCCCCTTAATTCCAACAAAGCTTTGGAGTAACAAGGAGGAAGCTGTAGTTACACAGAAACAATTGGATATTGACCTGAGGATATTCCACACCAGCAAGTTAGATAGGGCCTCCTTGAGTGGGGAGATAAACTAGTTTTTCTATTCAACATCAACATCCTGGTTCCCTGAGACATGCAATTATCCAAATTTATTGTACTCACCCCACTTGGTGGAGGGGCTCCCATGCTAATGAAGTGGACAAAATGATGACTAGCAAGGGAGGCAGGGCTTACAGGCCATGGGTGCATTCCCAATATTGCTGCATGTTCTTAGACCAACTGGGCATGCCTCTGGCTCCCTGGGCTATTGCAGAGCAGGAGATCATGGCCCACTAGTGACCCCCAATTGTCAAGGTATGTTTTCATAGTTACTAAAGAAAAGGCTTGCCAAGAATACCATGGAACAAATCCCTTGTGGAGAACATTGGGAAAAATATAAATGGGAAGGAGGGCCATGGTATCAGCAGGGACAATCTTCCTGTACCCAACTCCTACCAATAGTCCTCCAGACCATGTGGTGGATGGGGAGACAGACTTTGCATATATCCTGGCTCCCTTCCACACTGATTGAGGAGTCAGGCCCCTGGGAGAAGCCATTCTACCAAGATGTGGCATAATAAAAATGGCCCAGGTGCAGGGCCAATGTCTCAGCTCACTCCAGGGAATGAAGGGCTTATGTCCCAATGTAGGTGCAATTTGGGGGCAAAGAAAAAACCTCTATGGTTCTTTTGTATATAGGTTCCCAAACAACCATTATCTTGGGAGAAGAAAGTGGAAGGGAATACTGAAAAGTGTTGGAAGATTTGAGCATTCCATACTCATATGGAGTCTGGATTTTAATGCCACCCTGGATTCAATGGCTCTTTAAACACTTCTGTGGCCAAGTTTCCTGCTGGGTAATGCATTGTAGTAGTTGATGTCTTATTACACCACTGCACCTCCTAGCAGTGACTGTGGGGATATGCAACCCCATTCCAGCAAATTCTGGCCATTTAGTTTGAGTGTGACTTGTTATACACCCCCAGATCACCCATCTCCTCACTGCATTGTCCAGCATCCCAATATTACCTCTATGGTGGGCAAAAGGATATTACTGACTTCATAAAGGATTTTCAATCTGCCAGTGTAATCTACTCCACTATCTCTGCCTAAAATTGCTCAGTGTGGCCAGTGAAAAAGGTGAGTGGAGGATGATGGCTGACTACAGATGATCAGGTCTTAAAGACTGAAGTGCCCATTTAGCAAAACCATGGTTCCATATATTGTGCTATTTGCCTATTGGCCTCATCTCAGTATCCTTCTGGCAGCACTATATCAGGTAACACAGAAAGCAGGCAATTTCCAATGGAGGACATAAAAGGAACAGTCTCAGCAAGAAGTAAATGTGGCCATTTCACCTGCTCTACCTCTGGGAAATTTAGAGCTTATATCTCTACTTGAATTACAAGTTTCTGCCACCTGGACCCTCACCATCTGGTCTCTCTGGCAGAAGGAGTAGCAGTAGGAATTCACAGACTCCTTGGCTTCTGGACCAAAATTCCCAGATGCAACCCAGTTTTGCAAGCCCCTTTAAGAGGCAACTTCTTATATGATTTTGGACATTGATGTAAATGGAAAAAATCACCAAGATCTTAGGTCCTGATTGGTTCAGATATCCTTATCATGTCCTGGGTCCTGAGTAATCAGAACACTGTGCCAGATAGTAACAGCAATGGAGCATCATAAAAGAGAATTGCTATATTAAGTATTATGCCTTCCTGGGACACTGGGGAGTGAGATGCCTGTGTCTGGGGATAGTGATAATCTTGTTGCAACACGACATGAGGGCTCTTCCCTCCTTACCTTGGCATTATGAGGATCCCAACTTAAGGATGCTTCACCAGATATTCAGCACTGGTTCACTGATGGTTCAGCCATTCTGATGCTGCCTGACATCTTCTGAGCAGCAACTGCTGTTTCTCTTGAATCACAGGAAAATGTGTCCAATGGACTAATCTGTGAGTTCTCCTCTTAGCCCTGGAAAATTCAGACCCAAGCACCCTCATGTACCTGTTTACTGACTTGTGGGCTATTGCCAATGGCTTAGCAGTGTGGTCAGTTTCATGGAGGGCAAACAATTGGAGACCCAAATTGCCCATGTGAAGAAGTAATCTTGAATGCAATTAGTAGCATGGGAAGGCACCATCTGTCATATCCATGTTGATACACACAGAAAGGTCCAATACCACAGTGAGAATCAGAATAACCTAGCCAATAAAGGATGCACAGGGCTGGGTTTGGCAGATCCTCCTTTGAGAGAAGCAGAGGATGAATCCTGCATGGCAGATGAAGACGATTAACATACTCTTGATAAAATTGATGAAATAGCTGAAATTCCCATGGATTATTCTATTGCTGGGTGGATTCACCACTGAACTGGACCTGGAAATTCTGACACAACTAAATTATGAGACCAGGAACATGGAGTACCTCTTTTATTAAAAATGGCACTGTCTGTCATTCACCAATGTGAGAGAGGTCAATTACAAACCAGAGCATGAAATGGCTTTGAGCAGCTCTTCTAATAGTGGTGGCACCAGGCTGCTCATGGCAAATAGACTACATCAGCCCTCTTCAGCCATCCCAAGTTACTATGCCTTGTTTACTGTGGACATCTATTTTAGGCTATGGACTTGCCTTCCTACTTTGTCATGCACATGCATTACGTACATGGAATACCTTGGAAACGTGGCTTTGCCATTCCTTAGGGTAACAGGTGATATCTCTTCTGACCAAGGACCCCACTTTACTACAAAATCCACTCAATTTATTGGCCCTAACTCATGGTATAGATGGACCTTACATGTCACCTACAAGGCACAGGTACACCACTTTTTGGAGAACTTTAACGGCCACCTGAAATAGGAACTTTGATGTCTACACCTGGACAGCTCACATACTGCTTGGACTGCACATCTTAATCTGTCCTTTTGGAAGAAGAATTCAGCAGTTCCCAGAAGGGAAACTCAGCCTTATCTTGCTTACTAGCTGGGAGAGGAGACAAAGGTGGAGGAAGGATCCAGGATATGCTTCACATCCTCCCTTACACCCATCAAGATGAAGTTTGGCCACAAAAGGGGGAAAAAGGACACACCACTTAGGACTCTACTTTTCACTCACTGTCAGAGGATTGTCCTGGTTTTATCTCATTATACCCTCCATACTATTCCCAGGATGGCAGGAGGTTAGGGCCAGCAGGTGCAAGTGTGGGTGAATGGAAGTGTCTGGATGTGCTTAGACTGCATGAACTGAAAATTCAAAGGAAGGGACCCACAGAAAATGACTCACTCATACTGGAGTTTAGTGAGTAAAGCCTAACCCTGGTTAGTCCAGCATTCCCCTTGGATATGGTCATGGGATACCTTGGAGGAGTCCTGACACATCCCATATTAAGAAGGCATAGAAGTGGATTGGAAGCATGGGTAAGGCACTCAAATCAATGGGAAATTGTTGGCATTATAACCCATGAAAAGGGGAAGACAGAAAGCATGGCCTTAGAGGGGGAAATGTTACAGCAAATAGGCTGAGAGAATTGTCTCCCATGGGAAATGGTTGAATAAGTGCCCTTTCAGAACTAATTATTATTCCCTTCTCCCATTTCTTACAAATTTGACCCAGCAGCAACCTGGAAGGAAGAATGACTCAGGCCATGGTGGCAGCAGGGAACCTGACCAATGGCTGAATCTGCCATCTGACCACTCACTCTCTCTCTTGCTTTTTGTTAAGTCCAGATTGATGCATATGGAGCTCATTTTCCTTACTTCACATTTGGGGTGACACCAGGGTGTCCCTGTGACAAGAGTAGTGTCAAATACATTATCTGTGAATTCTTCTTCTGCAATCTGTTGAGATGCCCCAATTCTTGATGTAATGAAACTGGCAAATGATTTGCACATCTTTCCTATTTGTTCACCAGTGAACATATGACATGCAACCTGTCAACTACTTTAGTTGGCATTGCTAAGTCCACAGCATGTACCCTACAAACTAAGCAGAAATCATGTTACTCTCTACCATATCTGGTAATGACATGGCTTTAGACTTCCTCATAGCCCAAAAAGGAGGCAGATGTGCTATTGTTAACACCTTCTGCCACACATGTGTTAATACCTCTGGGGAAGTTGAACAGGAGGTAACTAAAACCCAATGGCAAGCCTATCAGCAGCAAGGCATATACACAAATTCTCATTTGGCTTCTTTAGATGTCCCCCAGGGGTATGCAAGTATGGATGCAACCATTAGTTAAGGCAGTTCTGAGCACCCTGCTTGGCATAATATGTGTTTGGTTGAAGAAGCCTGAATGTGTGGCAGCTTCTGATGTTCCCAAACCTCTGTTGAAAACATTATTGAGAGCCACAGGCTAGCATGGCCAAACTTCTACACCTTCATGCCTCAGGTTTTGGGCTATCTCACATTAACAATTTATCAGATATTTTAGGTTTGCATCACTCTTACATTTCTTCATGTTCTAATAACAAAAATTTTTTTTGTAGTGTTATGAATATTCTAGGAAGTTTTCAGGATTCAACTCCCCTGTTCATGGCCAGGGCCTAGCTGAAGGCAGTGTAGTTAGTCCTCAGGAAGGAGGAGTTAAAGCATGAAGCTCAACTCAGACATTTAGTACTTCCCACGCATCTTGTGGAGATCTCTTATTTGTGACTGCAACGCCCTGAAGAATCAATAGGCCACTAACCAAGTGGACACTCATTGAAGTGCTGGGAAGCATTGCAATCAGTTGGATGGCCATGGGGCTGGTGCAGGAAACATGTGGCTGGGCCTGGCTCAACCTTGTCTCATTTTTCAATATGAAAGATATCTTCATATATCCTTAACATCTTATATACCTTTCCAGCACCATAAAATAATATCAGACCAGCTGCTTTTTAAGGTAATACTGCTCTTATGCCCCATGCTTAAGAAGGAAATGGTGGTACTCCTTTTTTTGCCTAGATTTTTATGCTCTTAATTATTTTTTATTTCTAAAGAAGCTTTAGATTACATAAATGTCACATAAATAATTTAGGGGATTCCTTATACTGAACCTCCTCCCCCTCCCACACTTTCCCACATTCACAACATCCTTCATTAATGTGGTACATTTGTTACAATTGATGAACACATATTGAAACATTGCTACTAACCATGGACTATAGTTTACATTACAGTTTACACATTGCCCCACACAATTTTATAGGTTTTGGCAAAATGTGTAATGACCTGTATCCATCATTGTAATGTCATGCAGGACAATTCCAATGTAGCAGAATTGTCCCCATGTTCCATCTATTCTTCCCTCTCCCTGCCCTAAGATCCTCTGGTGGCCATTGCCTTTATATCAATGATATAAATTATTCCACTGCTAGAAAAATAATGTCTATAATAGAATAATAATGTCTATTTCAGTTCATTGTTCATTTACGCATCTTGAGGATTTGGGGATGGTGATGCTCATTCTGTTTCTGATTGAGAGGGCTTATATCCCATGGGACAGATGGATTGAACTGTTTTGTTTGCAGTTGTTGATACTCTGAATTTTTGGGATGGACACTGTCCAACATCATCCTTTTTTTCAGTTATCCTGGATGAGTCCAGTGAACTGGATAGTAGGTGTTGCAACACTCCTGAGATTCAGGGCTCAACTGGCATATGAACACATAGAAAATTTAAGTATCTGGGACATATAATTAAAAAGTAAAAGCATATAATAAAATAGATGAACCTGGTGGACATTATGTTGAGTGAAGGAAGCTAGACACAAAAGGTCAAATACTATATGATTGCATTACTATTAACCAAATATATTGTCTAACAAATTGTGTGATTCAAAAAAGAAGTTATATATATCCAGTACATTTTTTAAAAAAAGAATCAATTTGCTAAGTTTCAGAAAGAGACTTGATGGTTCAGGAAGATGGTATAAAGTAAACTGATATCATTATGATGTTAAGTCTTTCAATTTAAGAACATTTCAATTTAAGTTAAATTTTTAGTCAAAAATGTTTTATAGTTTCCCTTAAATGTGTATTAAATATTTCTTGTTTAGTTTAAGCTTAAGTATTTTATTTTAATATTTGTTGTTGTAATGCGATTTTCTATTATATATTCTAACTGGATTTTTCTTATAAATATGAAGATACTGAGTTTTGTATGTCAGTTTTATCACATGTTATTTTACTAAATTAACTTATTTGTAGTAGTTGTTTTTCATGTTTTCCAGATATATAGTTATAATTATATCTTCTTCAAATATAGATAGTTACCTCTTTGTTTCTAATTCTTATGTCTCCTTTTCTCTTATTAATACCTCATTTACATAGGTAAATATAGAGGGGGTAGTGGGCATCCTTAGTTTGTTTCAGGCTTTAAGAGGAGTGTTCCTAATATTTTTCCATTAAATAAAATACTGTCTTGAGGGCTGGGTAAATATACTTTGTCATATTAAGGAAGTGTCTATCAATTGCAATTTTATTTAGAGTTGTTAACATTAATAGGTGTTGGATTTTAAAACATGATTTTCTGTATTTATGAAGATGATCTCCTTCTTAGTTTTATAAATATGATGAATTACATTAATTAATTCTCTATTAGTGGAACACCATTGCATTCTTGGAATAAAAACCTATTAATCACAGTGGAAGAAAGTATGCTAATTATAGGTTCAAATAAAAGGGGCAGAAGAGCCATGTGTAGGAAAATTATAAATGAGTCTAACTCTGTTACATTAGGGAGCATATATTACAATATATCTAGTCAGTTATGCTATGTCAGTTATGTTTTGGCACCTGTCAAGGTGCCAAATTCCTGAGAATGTGTGCCCTACCCATAGTGTCTAGATGTCTCTAGAGCCCTCAGGCACCCTCCTGTTTGAGGCACTGTACACTCTTGTAGTCAATGAAATCCTGCTGAGACATGCATAAGCATAACCTCTGGTGTGGCTTCCCTACTCACTTTGAAATCTCTTAGCTATAAAGACTCACTTATATTTAATGTTTCCCCTTTTTCTCAAGGTCTTTTTCCAGATGCACCACTGGTCAGTGCTTGGTAATAATCCCTTGGTGCCATGAGGGTCATCCCTGGTAGTCATGTCCCACCCTGGGGAGAAGGTAGTGTATTTATATGCTGAGTTTGGCTTAGATAGAGGCCACATTTCAGCAATGAGGTGGCTTTCAGGAGGTAACTCTTAGGCAATATATAATACTAGGCAAAGTTTCAATTTCACAAAAAAAGGTTTGTGAGTACAATCATCAATATGAAGAGTCTGGCATAATGGTTTGTCCTGGTGGAACACCTTGTAATCATTTCTCTTTGATACTCTAGTAAAATAAATATCTTACAAGCACAGAAATTTTAACAGTTGTTCCTGACATTTGCAATGAAGCCGTATCCCCATGACTTTTCAGTTTTCTTTCTTCAGCTTATTTCCAGCCTACTCTGATTTTGTGTTGTCTTAGAAGAGATGACTTCTAATTTTCTTATTAGTCATCAAATTCTTTTATCAATATTAGTAATATTTGTCCTCAGTTTGAGTTTTAATACTGCTACTTCTCTTTTCCCCTGGGAGTAATTTAGTTCTTGTATTAGTCAAAGGAAACATAACTGACTAGATATATGTAATATATAAATATATTAAATATTATGAGACTTTTTCTTATAGGAGTTGGCTCATGTTATTGTGGGGATGGGCAAGTCTAAAATATTTAGAGCAGGCTGAAGGCAAGGAACCAAGGAAAGCTTTCAATGAATTCCCCAGGAGAAGCTGATTGAAGTAGAGATTGGAAATTCTCCCTTCTTATTGCAGAAATCATCACTTTCTTTTTAAGGACTTCAACTGATTGGATGAGACTTCTCTCATTGTTGAAAGCAATCTCTTCAGTTACTTGTATGTGTAATCAGTCATAAAATCAATCAAAGTACTGATTATGTAAATCCATAAAATATTCTCTGAGTAACAAGTAAGCCAGTGTTTCCTGGACCAAACCATTGGACACCATAACTTGGCCAATTTGACACATGAACCAAACCATCATATGTCCATATCTCTTCTTTTCCAGTGATATCTGCTTCTGTTAAATCATGTCAAAGTCATCTCACTCCAGATCAACTCATCATATAATTTTCTCTAGCACCTATGTCCCTAAGTAGGGTTCCTCCTCTTTGACCACAAAATTGGAATTCATCTAAGTCTACTTTCCTCACTCCTTCTCACCACACACTTATTTTGAAATCATCTGGATCTCAGGCTAATTATCTAAAGTTTTACTTTTTAAAATACTGCTATAGTTTTATACTTGGCTCCTTCAGTAGAAAGTAAAGGGAAGTCTATGAAAACTCCTAAATAATTCGGCAATTCATTATTGAATGAAACAAGTCAACTGGGTGTGAGTGAATTTAACCTGGTGAATCCAAGCATACATGTACTCACTTTATTTCCCCAATTTTCTTTTCTGATACCTTGAGCATGACAGTGCTGTCCTTCAGTTGACTGCTATCTTGGATGTTCATGGTGATAGCAGCACCAAGGGTCACATGCAGATATGAAAATGAACTGGGGGTCCTAGGGGACATTTTTAAAAAATGCTCTTTTGAAGCAGTAAGAATGCCCCCAGAAGTTCATTTCTCCTGCTTCTTTGGAACTATGTCAAATGTTCCTGAGAAAATGATCCCTTTTGGAAAGAATGAAACTGTGTCAATAAGGCTTACCATATTTTAAATTCTGACCTGACATTAATCAGCTCCTATGATGAGTTATTTGAATTAATCTGTGGTTTTGTAAGTAATGGCCAAGGGACATTATGCTGTTTAGATAAACATTGACATTTTAAATTCTGTGCCTCCTTTCAAATCAGTATCCACATTTTCAATAACAGATTTTCTTTAAAACAAAGTTAAATACCCCCAATATTTTATGGACTGGATGAACAAAAATTTCACAGATAAGGATATGTTTCTTCTATAGTCCTATTGTTTGAATCTAGACTTCCAAGAGAGGCTAGAGAATAGAAAAATGAGGAGAGTGGTGCCCTATATATGGAGCAGCACCAAATTAAGCTTAATTGAATATTACTGAGGAACACTTATGTTTTTCTCCTAAGTTCATGCTGTCAGCTTTTGAAATTATTACATTAACAGTTCACAATTATCTTCAAATATCTAGCCTCCATTTTCATTTTATTCAAACACTATACTTAGTTTTTCTTTGCAGAGGAATAAGAATCCATCATATGGACTTCAAAATGAAACCCAACAGTCAAAAATTTCCCTCCTTTTTGTCATGATGGTTCTTTCCTCTGTGACCTTCAAAGGCATGTCCTATTAAACATTTACTATTTTCTACTCCAGTCATAATTTATTAATTTATTTTGGGTCTTCCAACCAGTCCCTTAACATTTTCTAAGTTTAACCCAATGTTGAGATTAATAATATCTACAAAAATCTTAAGCTCTTTTTAGGCCAGGGACCTCATATTTCTTTCATTATGGGGCTGAAGAGATCCCAGCAACTCATATAAATGTCCCCTCATGTTATAAAATACAATAATGTATGGCATTATCTCTCAAGGTTTATCAGTAACTACAACCTGGAAGACTCTCTTGTGTCTGAGTAAACTGGCCCTGATGTTGAATGCCATCTCATCCCCTCCATTGTCCAACAACTGTTCAGCCAATTTTCCTATATCCTAAGAAGTGATTTCAGATTTGTCCAAGTATTCCAGCTCATCCTAATTCTTATGACTTTCATATAACTTATGATCAGGCATTAGATATATAATTTAGATGAATAATATTATTGACTACCCAGTTTTCTATATGCTAAATTTAAGTCTGTGCCCAAGAAACAAAATAGAGTGAAGGATCTTTAGAGATAAATATGTCTAAATAGGTCAATGTACAGGTATTGACATTGAAGTTGAGAGGGATTGAACTTCCTTAGTGAAACTTGTGTGTCAAGTCAAGGGCAGAGAAAAAGTGGGTGATTCACATGCAGATGAGATTCCTTAGAAATCTGTTCTATTTCTGAGGGGATAGTAAAACTAGTAAAAGTGATGATAACTTCTAACTGGACTGGAAACCTATAAATTCATACATAATGCTATTCCAAAATTCCCATAATACCTTTTCTCAGCCTGAAGAACAGAGAACAGGGGTCATGCATTCAGTCCTGAAGAGTGAGGAAGGGCTGGAACTGTGCTCTGAGCTCCACCACTATTGACCTAAGGATCTCAGGCACAATCCCAGAATTCAGTGACACAGGGTCCCAGAAGGGCAACTCTCAAGTGATTTTTAAAGGAGAACTTACTGAAATAAAGTTTCCTGGGCAATGATATTGTCTCAAGCCAAGGTTAATTCAAACTTTCTGCATACCATTTACTGTGCAGCTCTATTGCCAAGAGTTGTGTGTATCATTTCACCTGAAGGAATGGAAACCATTTCACTGAACACAAAATTTAGTAAGGCAGAGTGCCAGCACTGGACACTTTTAGCATACCTGAGTGGTTCATAAAAAATTTTTTGACCCAACATATGTGGGCTGAAAACCTTCAAGTAGATGTCACTATTTTAATACTGAGGAGGGTATGAGGAATGGTGGAAGCACAAGTAGAGAGCACTAGGTCCAGATATTTCTTGCACGTATGCAGTTGCATGAGGAGAAACATGGTTAGGAGGCTGTGTGTGATTTGAACAAAATTTAGAATGATTACCATCTGTGGCAGTTTGATATAGTTATGAATTCAAAAAATAGATATGGATTATATTTGATATAGTTGTGAATTCAAAAAACAGATATGGATTATATTTGTAAACTGGTCTATTCCTCTGGGCATGATTAAATTATGATTAGGGCTTTGATTGTGCCAAATCAGTAAGGTGTTGAATCCACACCCCTTGGTGGGTAGGGACTCAGAGATAAAAGATGTGGCAAAGGATAGAGTTTGAGTACTGATGTGGAGTCTTTAACTGCAAACACAGGAAGTAAGCATACAGAGGAGCTTGATCATGAGGAAAGAGAGAAGGCTCTGGGAAGAGAACCTATTAACCTAATAGTCTACAGCTGGCCTTGTGGAGATAACAGAGCAGCAGGGCCCAGAGAGAGGCAAGCCCTGGGAAGAGAGGACTCAGGAAGCCTGAACCTTTACAAATATTGGCAGCTGTCTTTCTCTAACATATGGCCATAGACATTGGTGAGAGAAGGAACTTACACTTTATGGCCTGGTAACTAGAAGCTTCTACCTCAAATAAATACCCTTTAGAGAAGCCAACAGATTTCTGGTATTTTGCATCAGCACCCCTTTGGCTGACTAATACAGAATTTGGTACCAGGAGTGGGGTAGTGCTTTTGCAATTACAAAAATGCTGGAACAGTTTTACAAATGGTTAAGAGATATTTTTTACAGGAATTGTGAAATCCTTGGTAGAAAAGACCTACAGTGCTTTGAGGAGACTGTTGATAGTAATATGGACACTAAAGAGACTTTTTATGATGCCTTAGAAATAAATGAAACTAATATTGGAAACTGGAGAAAAGATGATCTGTGTTTTAAAGTTGCATAGAACTTAGCAATATTAACTCCTGGTATTATATGGAAGACAGAATTTGAAAATGGTGAACCTGAGCCTTTAGCTAAACAACTTTCCAAAGTAATCTCAGAGAATGCAGCTTGGCTTCTCCTTGCAGCTTATAGCAAAATGCTAGATGAGAGAAATACACTGAGAAATGAACTTTTGGGCACAAAGAAAACAGAAACTCATTCTGGAACTTCCAAGTCTCTGGAAATCAAGCTCCCAGATGAAAGCACCCCATTTGAGGACTTACCTCAACTTGGAGATTGTAAATCAGGATTTATAATGCAGTTATTTCAGAAAGACTTGTGGAAAGCCTTACTGTCTGATGGCTTGGACCCCTGCCTCTTGCATGCTAAACCAACAAGGTTTTTGAGAGCACTGTATCAACAAAACTACTGTCAGCTTGGACTAAAAGGGACATGGAAAGGAGAGATTGAAGAAGAAACAGCTTTAAGAATAAAACCATGAAGCTGAGATCTGGAAATAAGACATTACCTTGGGCCAAGAGAACCCCACCTTTGTGTACAGAATGGGTGAGTTTGCCCCAGCAGTTGAAGAGGGTGGATGTTCCCACCCAATGTTCTGGGAGAGTTTTACCACTCCAGGGTACAGAGAGGCTGGAATACATTCTCAAGGATTAGTGTGGTTAAGATCAGCAACCCATAGGTCTCAGAGGGGTGCACCTTTTCCCCATGGATTAGGGAAGTCCAGGTGGTCAACTTGTTCCTCTGATAGGGTTGAGCCTGTATGCTAAAAGTTAGGGAAGGCCATGTGGTCAACTTATTGCTCTGAGAAGGTCAAACCTGTGTGCCAAAATTTAGGGAGAAGGTTGTCTTCATGTCACTGTACCAGGGGGTTAAGCCTCTAACCCAAAGTTTGGGTACAGTATGGCAATCACCCCAACATTCTTGGAGGATGTGACCTAGAGCTTGGTTGACACCCAGATTCTCAATGAGTGTGGAACCAAGAAAATGGTCTTTGGGCAAATCAGTGGAAAGTGTGGGTCCCCATGTGGTCCCAGGAAGAAGAAACCATTGTCTCAAGAATGACTTTCAGACTTTGACATCTAATGAAGTATGCCATGCAGGTTTACTGAACTGTAGAGGACCATTGACTCATGCTTCCCTCCCAATCTCTCCTTATGGTAATGAAAATGTTTATCCTTTGTTCATTTGTGTATTGGAAGTAGATGAATTGTTTTGTAAGTTTCAGAGGTCTACAGCAGATGAGACTGCACAAAGATGAAATGCAGTTCTTTAAACTGATTATGACATGACTTTTACTTGCATTGTTACTGAAATAAAGTTTTTCAAATATTGTAATGTCTTTTTGGAATTCAGAAGGTGGAGTGTGGTAGTTTCCTACAGTTATGAATTCCAAAAATAGATATGGATTATGTTTGTAAACTGGTCTATTCCTCTGGCCATGATTAAATTATGATTAGGGCTTTGATTAGGTCATGTCTGTAGGGTGTTGAGTCCCTGCCCCTTGCTGGGTAGGGACACAGAGATAAAAGACATCACAAAGGACAGAGTTGGAGTTCTGATACAGAGTCTTCAGCTGGAGCCCTAGGAATTAAGCATACAGAGGAGCTTAGTCATGAGGAAAGAGAGAAGGCTCTGGGAAGAGAAGCCATTTACCTAATAGTCTATAGCTGGCCTTGTGGAGATTAACAGAGCTGCTGGGCCCAGAGAGAGGCAAGCCCTGGGAAGAGAGGAACCCAGGAAGCCTGAAACCTTACAAATATTGGCAGCTGTCTTGCTCCAACATGTGCCCATAGACTCTGGTGAGGGAAGTAACACACTTTATGGCTAGTAACTACAAGCTTCTACCCCAAATAAATACCCTTTATAGAAGCCAACAGATTTCTAGTATTTTGCATCAGCACCCCTTTGGCTTACTAATACACCATCTAAGTATAAATGTTTATCAGGTGTCAAAGAACTTATTGATAGACATACGTTGCTGAATTCAACCACACAGTTTTTCTGGAATATACACAGGAATGAATATGTTTGGGTTAATGTTACGTTCTCCCAAGTTAGTGACTCACTGAAAGCCATTCCAATTCCCAGCTAAAATGATTGTACACAGTTTTGTCTGAATTCACTGTGATTGCTACATTTTTGTGCTGATTCAAAATTTTGGAATATATCAAAAACTTGAGGTAACAGAAGGGAAAATATTTCAAAATGCATTTCCCAAATTTTTGAGGACACTGTATTAGAGGTAGGTATTGGATATTTAAATATAACTTCAAGGGATAGAGGCATATTGGTCTTATTCTCAATTTTATACTTGCTCTCATATATCAGGTTCTCTGATCAGACCCTACAGCAAATTTCTGGCTTAGAATGAAATGATCCTGGGCTTAGTAAAAAGGGGAGAAATCCACATATCTAGCATCTTCCTCCCAAGTTAGCACCAAGAAAGAAACTTCCCCACTCCCCTTCAATCTTTATTTAGAAAGATAATTCACACCTTCAAATCACCACTTAGGTAATCAGATGAAACCACAGCAAATGTGTACTTAAATTCAAGTTCATCCTTAGTCAAGAATACATTTCCTGGGTATCATGGATTTCATCCAGAAGAACATGAAACTCTTGCTGTTCTTCCTTTTTCTGGTGGCAGCTCCCAGATGTGAGTGTCTCAGGGAATCAGATCTGAAGGTGATGGGGATGATGCATCTGAGCACAGGACTCACTGTGGTTCTCTTTGTCCTTACGTGTCTTGCCCCAGGTGAAACTGCAGGAGTTCATACCTGGTTTATTGAACCTCTCACAGACCCTGACCCTAACCTACACTGGCTCTGGAATCTCTTTAACAATCCATCATATGAGCTAGATTTACCAGGCTCTAGGAACTTGCCTGGACAGGGTCAGTGCAAAATGGAGATGTGGAAGCACAAACAATAATACTTTTTATTCCCAACTCAGTATGGCCAAGAACAAACCCAAAAACAAAGTTTATTTAAAATTGAACAGCCTGAAATTGGTGAACCTGCCATGTATTATTGTGCAAGACACAGTGTGGGGAAGACAGTGTGATCCCAGTCTTAAACCTCTCCTGCAGGGCACAAAAGTGAGGTGATCTGCAGGGCACCATGCCTGACAATAAGGGGTGATCATGGGCAACCTCATGGGCAGTTGCAGAGAAGGGCTGGGGAGGAGTTTCCTGATCTTGCCTGGGGTTCCCTTTCTTTGCTTCACAACCTGTAATCCCCAAAGAAGAGCCATTGCATCTTTTCTAAACACAGCTATGATGTACCCAAGATTCAAACTAAGAACATATTTTAATATCATTACCTGTTTGTGGAAATAGATTTAGATATAGATATAGATATATAGATATAGACAGATATAGATATAAATATTGAAAACCTGTGTGTGATACAATGATCATGTTGTATATAAGACAATAAATAATTAATATTGCCTTAGGGTTAATGCAGGTAGTTGGTCCTTGAGGTCAAATTAGGAGAGAACAAAGTGGATCACCTAGAAGTTGCACCTAAGTTTCTGCCAGGATTTCCCTTTCTTCCTTCTTCACCCCTGAGAACATGGTAGACTACATGATGGTGGGTAAGGCATTATTTTGACTGGTCATTCTAAGGAAAGTTTCTTGAGTCTACTAAATTGAGAGGAATATATTTATATAAAATAATAATCTCCATATGTCCTTCAAGACTTGTCCAAGTTCCTCCAAGGAAATTGTGCACTTGTGCCACAAGCTTCAGAAGGAAGTGATAGAGTTCTTTTCTTCATTGTGTCTTGATGTGACAACAAAATAAATATTCCCTGACAACTTACTAAAATTACACTCATGAAGTAACTACTTAGGAATGACATCAGCAAAGTGGAGAAGGTGAAACCAAATACCCTTCCTTCCATTGAAACCTTGAAAAAGAACCAGAATTTGTGAAAAACAAAATTGTCAGGAACATAAACTTTTTAGGCATTCTGTTTTTATTCCATTATGTATGTATCCCTAGGAGCAGGGGTACAATGACCAAATTCCCAAAGCCATCCATTATCCCTCACACATCTGCTCCTTTGACCACTTCATTCAACACTTTTCCAACCTGGTAATGGAGGAAACAGGGCTTGGTGAGGAAACACACCAGGAAGAGGCCTGAGTTCTTCAAGGGTTCAGCCACCATCTTCCTCCCAGGGTGTCCCTAAGACAAAGACCTCCCTTCATCCGCTTTCATTTTACATAGAGTAATCTCCCAGAGGCAAATTGCTACTGGGGCAAACAGATGAAAACACAGCACAAATTTCATTAAATTCAAGTTCCTCCTCATTCTGTAAAATATTTCCTGTGCTTCATGCACCTCATTCACAAGAACCTGAAACCCTTGTGGTTTTCCTCATTCTAGTAGCTACTCCCAGATGTGAGTGTCTCAGGATTCAGACATGAAGTGAATGGGGATGATACATCTGAACCCATGGCTCACTGTGGTTCTCCTTGTCCTCAGGTGTCCTGTCCCAGTTGCAGCTGAAGGATTCAGGACCTGACCTGGTGAAGCCCTTGCAGACCCTGTCCCTCATCTGCACTGTCTCTGGATCATCTTTTACCAACAATAGAGTGATCTGGATCCTCCAGGCTCCAGGAAAGGGGCTGGAGTGGGTTGCTACCAGAGTTTTGATGGAAAAGCATACTATGACCCAACTAGGCATCACCAGGGACACCTCAAAGAATGAAGTTTATTTAAAATTTAACAGTATGAAAGCTGAGGACACAGACACTTATTACTGTGCAATACACTGTCATAGGAAGTCAGGGTGAGCCAAGGCACAAACCTCCCCTGCAGGGCACAGGAGGGGCCTGGCCTGCAGTGGTGCTCCTGACCACCAGGTGGTGCTCAGGGGCCAAACCCCAGGGGTGGGTGCAGTCACAACATTTAACTGTCATTGCATGTTTTCTAAGCAGTGCTATGATGTACCTAAGAGTCAAGCAAATTACAAATTTTTTTTAAAAAGTTGTTACATGCATGTGTATAGTTTATTTATTTGTTCTTCCATGCCGTTTACTTTGGAAATAGCTGAATGTTTAAACAAATCTTGCTTTCAACTGACCTTGTGAAGTTAATATTCTAAACTCATGACAATATCCTGAGTATGTTCATGAAAAATAGCCCTCCCACATCATCAAGCTGAAGTTGTGTGCTCATGTAGATGGAGGATGAAGAAGGAAACCCTTGCATGGCCTCATGGGTAATGTCCAGGGGTTTTGCTTTGCTTTCTCTGTGCTTCATTACATCCAAGACACAATCCTGTGCTTATTTTAAGCCTCTTATAAATTTGATGGTATTATATGGGGTGTTATAATTATGTCACACACACAGAGAACACAGTTTTCAATGTATACATTAGAAAAAGATCAATTATAAGATAAAAAAGCAGGCTCACAAAATTTGCTTATTTTTCACTTATCCAAATAGTATCCCTGAAACCATTTACAATTTATTAATGCACTCATTTTATTTTAAATTTTCACGGATGTATTAATCATACATTTATCTGTGTATTATTTTACCCTAAAATTATCAAGTATACTAATATAAATAAAATGTAAGGTCCACACATACTTTTCTGTGAAACAAGAAGTGTCGTTAGGAAGAATTAATTCACATATTTTTTCCTATATTTAACAGCCACAGGCTTCAGAAGGCAGAACTGAAGTGACCTCTTTCTATGTAAAATAGTGCCTTTCAGACATGTACTTGGAACTCATGTTGCAGGACACCCTGGAAAGCAGAGGACATCTTCATTTGCCTCCATGCAGCACCTCTGACTGTGAAATAGTTTCCTCCTTGGTGCATCTAGTTTTAAGGAATGAGAGTCCCTGGTCCTGGAAGTGAGGCCCAGGTGAACTTCCTGGATTCAGCCCAGGAGTGAAGATGCCCTTCCACAACACTAGCAACACCTGGGAGATACCTGGCTCCTTGTCCATTGTACTTTTAAAGCCCTGCTTCCCCAGGAGAGGCTCGATTTAGGCTTCCATCACCTTATAAAAATATGTGGACCACACCCACATGAGATTTTTAAAATTTTGTTTCAGTGTGACAGCCATGTATCTCTTAAAGAGAAGTGAAGTCAGAATGGCCAATGTTTCCCAGCTCAACCCATGATGTATGGTATGATTCCTGTATTTCTTACATTCTTCTCTAAATTTTGATTTGTTTGCCATCTCTTTTACTCTTTACTATCCCACAGAGGGTCCCTCTAGGTATTACTATTATTTCTTATAGGATTCAGGATATAGAAAAATTTTTTGTTCTATTTCTTCTGATTTTTATTTTCCCACACTGGCATTCCTTCCATTTCTATGACTTCCATAGCTGTGATAGATTGTACATTTGTGGCCAGGAAAATGAGGAACACAAACATTAAGGCATAAATACAACCAAAGACTACTCTCAAATATATCATGGAATCTTGACCTTGTAGCACTGCCATCATTCCCCTTGGAGATGGTCCACTCTTTATACTTCCACCAAAGCCTGGGCTTAGACATAGTGTAAAGTTCCAGCCTGCCAGGCAATGGAAGTTTCTTTCATCATTGCAAATTCATCTAAAACTGTACTCAGAGGGAAACAAATAAATGCAAAAGACATTTTCACAAGAGCACAGAGGTACCATTACTTACATGTCCAACACCAGCTATTCCTACTGAGTGGTGTTCATCCAATCCAAATCACCAGACTTCTGAGATGAAAGACAGATGGAATGCAACATGATCCTGCAACCAGGAAGCTGTGTGATATTGACAAACTATGCTATTCTGCACACAGCCTCCTTTGTCACACGTCCCCAAATTTTATTTTCTGCAGGTTCTACTACAATGTCCAACTCAGCTGCCTTTGATACTTATATTATAACAAGTGCCTTCAGCATTCAGAGCATTTTTATGAAGGTTTTCTTTGCATTGCACAGTGCAGGCAGCAAAATTGCCTCTATAGAGGTTCCCCTCCTCACTGCATGGGGTTGCATCTTGCATATAAAAAGTGCAGTGCTCTGGAAGATCACGTATATTTACAATAGGTCTGCAGAGTGTCCCAGGCAGGAAGTAATGCAGTTTGTACATCTTCTTGTATTGGAAGTGCCCCCAGATGTCAGTAGACAGTCACTAGCACAACACACACTGCTATAACACTACTTGAAAGAGACACAATCATGTTGCTCAAATCCCCCCATTATACCACTTCCAATATTATTCTTCATTAGCATTTAGGCTTGATTTGTGACTATATGTTGCACATACATAAATAAGAGTTCAATGTATCTGTCACCAAAGAGTATCTATACATAACAAAAATGGTCCTTTTCTGGAAAATACAAGCAAGCATATAAAATATGCTTGATATTTCATATAGATGAAAAATTTTCTAATTCAAAACACTGTAATAACAGATAATAATATCTGCTTCAATGGCCAATCATCATGGATTACATGTTCTGCATAGGCCATATGATTCTACATGAAAGTTAAATTCATGAGATTTATCTTTAATCACTAAGTCTGGATGAGTTAAAAATTATTTGCACTCTGCCTATATGAAGCTGATAATATAGACTTGTCACCAAAAAACTGCCTCTAGGGTTTGAATCCCTCTGAATATATTCAATCAACCCATTAAGATACTACATTATATCAAGACCCTGATACACTTAGTCCTCTATACTAGCCAAAGTAGTATAAATTTGATATAATTTATATTATTGTTGTATAAATGACACAGCAAATAAGAACTTTCAGGAAGAACTTTCATTACAGGCTGCATGGGAGGCAAAGAACTTAGTGGAGATCTTTGGATCTGCCCTGAACTAGGGGTCCTTTTCCTCTATGTGTCCTAATCTCTATGCAGGCCTTATTGTGTTGGTGTCTGTCACTGTCTCAGAACTGACATGATGAAAAATACAGGGTTACTTGAGGAGTTTTATTTCACAGGCAAGGTCACCCAACTTCATAATACCTTTGATACTCCCAAAGCCCATGTCAACAGTGAGCATAGAATGGGGAATCTTCTCCAGGTAACTGAGGTAGCAACAGTCTCAAGGGATGTATGCATGGTCAAACTGCACTGCTCTTTGGTCATCTTGGGACATCACTGACAGATGTCTGAGTCAAAGCAGTTTCTTGAGCCACATGAGGATAATGTGTCTCTGGCCACAAATTTCAGGCTGTAGATGACCCAGCCTACTACCTGAACAACTTTTCCTTGGTGCATCTGTTTCCTGGGAATCACAGGCTCAGAAGAGACTTAGCACCATGAGTAAAGGGCTTGACAAAACTGGACTGTACCCAAGAGTGCACACATCTCAAGCATCAAAAGGGTCTCCTGAGGGTGCCCTAATGTTCTACAAGCTTCAGTCACAAAAGAGAACACAGAGTTGTCCAAAGAGCATGGATAAAGGGAGAGCCCCAGTGAAGCCAAGTCTCAACCATCTGCTGTGGCCATATACCCCATATGGACATACTGACAGAGAAAAAAGTACTACCTCAAGGCTTTGGGCATCCTAGCCCTGGGTGCACCACCTGGTCACATGAGAGGATGATGTCACAGCTACTGGGTTGGGCTGTGGGTACACCTCAAGATGAATTAACTGGCCTGAGGTAGGATAGTTGACAGAATCAGGACTCTGGGTGCCAAACTTGTAGGAAAAGGGAGAGGGTATCACACCCCTGTCACTGTTTCCCACCTAGGGCCAGAGGAAGAACATGTGGAGGAGAGACAGCTGTGTCCATTTGGTAGCACTGGGGACAGACCACATACTGACTCAAACTTTCATGGACTATGATTAAGTTCTCCTCTGATCTCTGGGAGAGATTTTGGAGTTGAGTGTCATGTGACTGATCCTATGGCATAGACATAGAGATGTAGGTGTGGCTTTGCAGGGCAAGGGTTGATGCATGATCAGCTCCTATAACATTTCTGCAGGCAGGATTTTCAAGGGCTGTTATTGTTGTAAATATGGGCCACACTGGTGTTTTTAAATCCTTCTCCAGTAGTCTTCTATGCGTAGATCCCCATGCCAGAATTAAGACCAACCCAGATTCTTCCTAGCATTGATTTTACAATGATTTTTTAGCACTTTCATGGGTAGGTTAATATTATATGCAGAAAGAGGACCAGAGAATATATTCTATAATGAAGCAACCAATGGTAATGAGATACCATTTTATTAAGAAGTTTCATTTTAAAAATTCACAAAAGATTATATAAACATTTTTGCATATGTTATTTTAATTTAAATGGATTCTGGAGGATAGTAAATAGAATGCTGCTTAAGTTGGAAAATTGTAATGGTTTCTGGGACATTGCAATTCCTGAGGAGAAGTCATGATGCCCTAAGTTATGAAAAAGGAGAGGAGAATAAATTTTATCTTAGAAACACCTGTGAGTTGTGAGAATGATCAGTGTGACATAGAGGAAGAGCAGTTGCCCCATTTGAGCCCATTTCCGTAGGTTTTCTGATGAGGTGGTTTCTGGGGCTTACACTATGATGATGGCTAATGAGGAGAAATTCAAGAAAACCGAGGCAATGAAGATATGTGTTTTGAAAACTATGAGCTTCTGCTTCTGGAATATCTAGCTCTGTGCTTTGTAGGTAATTGGGACTGTAGTGCTGAACTAGAGGTATAAATGGTGTAGACACAAGTGTTAAATTATTTTGATTTCATCAAAACATTTAGTTGGAGACCATACAATGTGGAATAAAATAAATGATGTACTGAACATATACAGCTATTTAATTTTGGTAAATTAAATGTTAGGGAAAGAATAAACACTGAAAATGTCAGTGAATTAACACCCATGAGTGAAATATACATCTCACTCAAGATGCAGTCCAAGGTGGGATACAGGGATTTTGTTTCATGCTGTTACTTATGAACCCATGCATATTCTACATTGTGAGTTTCTCCTTCTCTAGGATATTGTAGACACCTTCATTCAACTGATGGATGAGGGAGATGGGGTGATGATTTATGGGTTTGAGCTGGAAGTGTTGTATAGCATAGTTGATTGACAATAGTCAGGCAAATGCTCCCAATTATTTGCAAGGGATTATGTTAAATGTAGCAAGGAGAAATGAAATATGATTGAATAGAGTAAAACAGTATTCATTTACTTTTTATATATGGAATTTTCCATTTTTAATATTTGTTTAAACAAAATTCATCTTTTAAAATCAAACTCAGCACAAGGTCAACAACAACAACAAAAAGAAATAAAAACAGGCAAACAAAAGGGTTAGGGTTGTTCCTTATTGGGCATTGGGGTCAGGTCTGCTCCTTTTCTTTAAGGAGGGGATTTTTCCCCTTGGGCATTGGCATGGGTCCCTGTTCCTAAGCATCAGAATTGGATGTACAGAGAAACCAGCCTTTAACTGAGCTCCAAGTGCATGGGGACTCCTTTGATGTGCCACTTGCACAGGCCAACCAGATTTGTGGAGGGGTTTCCTCATCCCAAGAAATGGCTTACTATCACTGACAGTGCCAATGACACAAAGGCCCTGCTTGTGACAATCAGCAAGTATGGCTGTATCTTCTTGCTGGTGGTGGTTGGAATGTCACTGCGCAGGAGTAAGGAACTCCCTGTGGTGTGAACAAGGTCTGATGCAGAAAATGGTGCAGAAGAGACTGTAGCCAGTTGCTGGAGAAGGTGTAACACAGTAACCACTTGGTGGCCTCTGTTACTCAGCATAAAAAACAACCTGGTTGGAGAGAAAGTCTCAGCTGCATGCCATTAAGCTTAGCCCTGGGCTGGCTTTGCTGCTGGACAGAAGTCTGGCCAGTGGGATAGCTCACAGGTCTGCCAGGACCATTGATCAGTAAGAGCTGGCCAGGTCACCCTGCCTGCCCTTGGGCCTAGAGGCAACCACAATCACTCTGGTGATGCAGAGTGTGCTATGACACTTATTTCTCATCCTTTTCTTCTGTTTCTCAAAGTTACAGGAGAAAAATGGCATACAATTATTTAATAGAAGTAAGGGGTGGGTAAATTCCCCACTGATTTGTAAAGGAAATTCCAGAGGTATGACAAATTCAGGTCCTATAACGTAATGCACATAACCATTCAACTTGAGAGCTCTGCTTCTTGTCACTATATGACTCAGAGTCTCCAAGCTAGGACCTCTACAGATTCCAGCTGCTCTTAATCTCTGGGAAGCTTATCTTCACAATTCTTTCCTAACCTAACTCCTCTCAACCAAGTGAAATTTGACATTGAAGGCAGACTTGTTTTTTAACTGATTTTGCCCAAGTGGGTCAATTGGGAAAACTGCCTTTTTGCCTCACTGTTTGTCTCTGAGCTTTCTAAATCCATGTAGTGAAATGACATGGAAAATCTGAGTGAGCTATTGAAAATGAGCCACCCCATCCTTGCCCCAAATTGGCTTTAGCCATGTCCTCTTAGCTAACTATCTCACCTGTCATGCTAGAATATTGCAGGATTCAACCACTTGGCTGAGAATAGTAGAGCTTTTCATTATAAAACTACAAGGATGGCCATAAACAACACTTAAAAATGGGGGGAGGTGGTGGCAATGAGGGTTGGAGAAAGCACACTGTACTGCTGCTGGGGATTTGCAAGTGGTTTCCTGAGAGATCTGTATGTCCTGGCTCCTTTGACTTGCATGGGCTTTGTGTGTCCTGTCTTCAGACACCATGTCCTGTCTTCAGATTGGACAAGACAGAGCAAGTGGAGGCAGCATCTTCAGGTGAGTCTGGAGTAGTAGTGACTGATTAACTCCAGTAGAACCTGTGTCAAGTCCTCCTAGGAAAAGGAGACCCTCTGTCTCAAATAAAACTAAGGGTCTTCTATTGCTTGCCCTAAGCACACAGAGCTCCTACCTTCCTTCCCCATGAAAAAATAATACTGGTGGTGGTTCATGTAACAGTTCCCACACCTGTCCTATTGCCCCATCAAAGCTGCAGAAGGAACATGATGACATTTTTGAGAGAGTGGTAAGGGCAGACCCACTGTATAGGCCATAGCACATCATGGAGGATTGAAGGGGTGAGATGAGAGGGAAGTTGGGTAGAACTGTGTCACACAGCAGCCCTCCAAATTTGGTGGGCATCCACTTCTTCTGGTACCATGAGGTGGAGTTCACAGTTCTTTCCTCACAAATGAAGTTTTAGAAATTTCCTGAGCTTGCTCTTGCCTCCAATACACTCTGGCATCTTGAGTTTGGAGTCGAGGTTGTAGGAGGCAACTTCCATCTCTTGCACACAGATCCAGTGCTGCCTTTTGAGAGGTGACTTCAGTGGACCCCAGCACAGGCTGGAGGGCAGATTTATGATGAAGTCCATGTCATTAGTGAGAGCAATGACACTGATATCCCTGTGCTTGTCCTACCAAACAGCTTCATAACCTTTGGTCTGAAGTGCTGTCATGATGATGTTCACATAGTAGTTCCCATTTCCCAACATGCTGTTCTTATGAAGGGTCACCAGGGAATTTGCAGACAAACACTGGAAAACCTCTTGCAGCATTTCCAGGGTGAAGGCATTGCTGTCCTGGAAGACATTGTTGAGGGCATGAAGGGCACAAAGCTCACTGTACTATTTCTTATGGTAGATCTGAGGGGTGCTGCTTGGGGCATCTCCAATGACTTAGATTTGGCCTTGTCTCCTTTCCATGGCATGCAGCACATGTTCTTCCTTTAGGTTTCTCAGAGGGCTCAAAACACCCAGCATTCCCTCCTGAGGTAGAATGTGATCTTTGTCTTTTCCAGGGTTCCTGAAGTCTGCTTTATTTTCTGGAGTTCATGATTTATGTTTTGGCACTGGTATAAAAAAGTCATAATCAAAAGGGGAAAAAAACCACTTCTTCTTTCTTCTCAATAGAAAAATAAGTTTTGGGTTTGTTTATTTCACTAAAACTGGTGAAATGCAGATT